>JAODAL010058206.1:0-22220 GCA_025379985.1 Phyllomedusa bahiana
CCTGAATGCAGCAGCCAGGTTCATCTTTCTTTCCAGCCGCTATACTGATGCCTCTACCCTGTGTCAGTCACTGCACTGGCTGCCCATTCAGTACAGGATACAATATAAACTCATCACTCTCACACATAATGCTCTCCACAGTGCTGCACCCTCATACATCTCCTCCCTTATCTCTGTCTACCACCCTACCCGCTCTCTCCGCTCTGCTACTGATCTAAGATTACACACCTCACTCATCCGAACCTCCCATGCCCGTCTCCAAGATTTTGCACGTATTGCACCAGTTCTCTGGAACATGTTACCCCATGTGATCAGGCACACTCACAACCCTCACAGCTTTAAGTGCGCTCTGAAAACTCATCTTCTTAGACAAGCCTATCAAGATCCCTAATTGTCAACCCCCCAAATTCTGTCACACATTTGTCACTTCCTGCACTTTGGCACCCACAAGCACTTATCTGTATATAAATGTATGGTTGGGATGGCAGGTTCATCCACTTTTTGTATACTACCCCATATTTATGTAACATGGCTGGTCCATTGTAAACCAAGCACTTATCACACTTTGTTTCACCCATATACCCTAATAGATTGTAAGCTCTTGCGAGCAGGGCCCTCAGACCTTGTGTCTCATTTGTCAGTAGCTTTTTTATAATGTAATGTCTGGTTTGTCTGTGCTTATTCCCTCTATATTGTAAAGTGCTGCGGAATATGTTGGCGCTATATAAATAAAGATTATTATTATAAAAGATTATTATTATTATTATTACTAAGGCACTGACTAAACTGCTACTGGTGGACAGTAAGCTTAGAGATGTATTCTCACCACATTGATTAGTTTTGAACATATTTGTAAAGGCAAACAAAGACTATTACTAAATACATTACTGTTCTTTGCATCATTTCAGTGTTAGAGCAGTTCTTATTTCCTGCTCGTGTACACAAGGTTTCCTGGGTTACCGACCACCTCTCTCTGCTCTATCAGCAGTGGCCAGGTGGTGTAAGTCAGATTTTTGTAAATTATTTGGTGTTATATATAAAGCATGGGCTTAAATAGATATCAAAGCAGTTTTTTAAAATATTGTCATAATATAGTAGGACACTATCGTTGGCTTGATACATACTCATATACTCCAATAGATGTCTACAGGAGTACTTACGCCAAGGATGGGTTGTACAACGCTCTTTTCTATTCTTCAATGACACAGCGCTGTGAACTGAGTACACAGCTTAGTCTCATAGTGATGCGGTGTCAAAATCCGCTAGACAAAGGTCATCCTAGGCTGACACAAGTAGCGGGAAAGTTATAACAGGGAAGTAATTACTTCATTTTGGAGTTTTTCTCCAGCAATTAGTGTACTCATGCATCAAACACCACGAGGAGTGTAAGAGAATCTATATTATGTTCATTGGTTTACATGTTAAACGGACGCTGTGTTCTTTCTGGGGAGGGAAGAATGTCGCCTTTTTCAAACATGCGTTGCTATAAAGGTAAGCCTTATGGGACATGTGTTATCCCTGATGAGAAGCACCACGAGGGTGTAAGGGTATGCTCACACGGCCGCGTAATTGCGGGCGTATTTCGCCACATATTGCACTTAATACGCGGCGAAATGCGCCCCACGTAAGATCCTTGGTGCCCATACCTTTCCTATATTTTCTTTTTTTTTCCATTTCAACTTTCATGCTAAAATATAAGAGGCAGAAATCTGCCTCGGGCAGTCCACAGAGTTTCCTTGTTGAAATTCTGCGCTTGCAAGCACGTAATTTTCAAGGCGGAACTAAACGCGTTTTCGGTGCAGACTTATAGTCGTGTGAATGTTCCCTAACCTGTAACTGACAAAATATTAAATTAACATGATTGGAATCCCCGGGACGAAGCACATAGTGAAACATGTGTTGGGGCGGCACTCAGATGCTTGGAATCCTTAAATTTTTTGTACATACACTACCGTTCAAAAGTTTTGGGTCACTTAGAAATTTCCTTATTTTTGAAAGAAAAGCACAGTTTTTTTCAATGAAACTAACATTAAATGAATTAGAAATACAGTGGTGGCCAAAAGTATTGGCACCCCTGCAATTCTGTCAGATAATACTCAGTTTCTTCCTGAAAATGATTGCAATCACAAATTCTTTGGTATTAATATATTCGTTTATTTTGCTTGCAATGAAAAAGCACAAAAGAGAATGAAACAAAAATCAAATCATTGATCGTTTCACACAAAACTCCAAAAATGGCGGACAAAAGTATTGGCACCCTCAGCCTAATACTTGGTAGCACACCTTTAGCCAAAATAACTGCAAACAACCGCTTCTGGTAACCATCAATGAGTTTCTTACAATGCTCTGCTGGAATTTTAGACCATTCTTCTTTGGCAAACTGCTCCAGGTCCCTGAGATTTGGAGGGTGTCTTCTCCAAACTGCCATTGTGAGATCTCTCCACAGGTGTTCTATGGGATTCAGGTCTGAACTCATTGCTGCCACTTTAGAAGTCTCCAGTGCTTTCTCTCAAACCACTTTATAGTGCTTTTTGAAGTGTGTTTTGGGTCATTGTCCTGCTGGAAGACCCATGACCTCTGAGAGAGACCCAGCTTTCTCACACTGGGCCCTACATTATGCTGCAAAATTTGTTGGTAGTCTTCAGACTTCATAATGCCAAGCACACGGTCAAGCAGTCCAGTGCCAGAGGCAGCAAAGCAACCCCAAAACATCAGAGAACCTCCGCCATGTTTGACTGTAGAGACCGTGTTCTTTTCTTTGAATGCCTTTTTTTTTCCCCTGTAAACTATGTTCATGCCTTTTCCCAAAAAGCTCTACTTTTGCCTCATCTGACCAGAGAACATTCTTCCAAAACGTCTTAGGCTTTCTCAGGTAAGTTTGGGCAAACTCCAGCCTGACTTTTTTATGTCTCGGAGTAAGAAGTGGGGTCTTTCTGGGTATCCTACCATACAGTCCCTTTTCATTCAGACGGCGACGGATAGTACGGGTTGACACTGTTGTACCCTCGGACTGCAGGGCAGCTTGAACTTATTTGGATGTTAGTCGAGGTTCTTTATCCACCATCCGCACAATCTTGCGTTGAAATCTCTCGTCAATTTTTCTTTTCCGTCCACATCTAGGGAGGTTAGCCACAGTGCCATGGGCTTTACATCTAGGGAGGTTAGCCACAGTGCCATGGGCTTTATATCTAGGGAGGTTAGCCACAGTGCCATGGGCTTTACATCTAGGGAGGTTAGCCACAGTGCCATGGGCTTTACATCTAGGGAGGTTAGCCACAGTGCCATGGGCTTTACATCTTGGGAGGTTAGCCACAGTGCCATGGGCTTTACATCTAGGGAGGTTAGCCACAGGGCCATGGGCTTTACATCTAGGGAGGTTAGCCACAGTGCCATGGGCTTTAAACTTCTTGATGACACTGCGCACGGTAGACACAGGAACATTCAGGTCTTTGGAGAAGGACTTGTAGCCTTGAGATTGCTCATGCTTCCTCACAATTTGAATTCTCAAGTCCTCAGACAGTTCTTTGGTCTTCTTTCTTTTCTCCATGCTCAATGTGGTACACACAAGGACACAGGACAGAGGTTGAGTCAACTTTAATCCATGTCAACTGGCTGCAAGTGTGATTTAGCTATTGCCAACACCTGTTAGGTGCCACAGGTAAGTTACAGGTGCTGTTAATTACACAAATTAGAGAAGCATCACATGATTTTTCAAACAGTGCCAATACTTTTGTCCACCCCTTTTTTATTTTTGGTGTGGAATTATATCCAATTTGGCTTTATGACAATTATTTTTGTGGTTTTCCATTGAAGACAAATTAAATGAAGATAATAATACCAAAGAATTTTTGATTGCAATCATTTTCAGGAAGAAACTGAGTATTATATGACAGAATTGTAGGGGTGCCAATACTTTTGGCCACCACTGTACACTCTATACATTGTTAATGTGGTAGATGACTATTCTAGCTGCAAACGTCTAGCTGCAATATCTACATGGTGTATAGAGGCCCATTTACAACAACCATCACTCCAGTGTTCTAATGGTACATTGTGTTTGCCAACTGTGTAAGAAAGCTATTGGATATTTTGAACACCCTTGAAAACCCTTGTGCAAGTATGTTAACACAGCTGAAAACAGTTTTGCTGATTAAAGAAGCTATAAAACTGACCTTCCTTTGAGCTAGTTGAGAATCTGGAGCATTACATTTGTTGGTTTGATTAAACTTGCAAAATGGCCAGAAAAAGAGAACTTTCATGTGAAACTTGACAGTCTATTCTTGTGCTGAGAGATGAAGGCTATTCCATGCGAGAAGTTACCAAGAAACTGAAGATTTCCTACAATGGTGTGTACTACTCCCTTCAGAGGACAGCACAAACAGGCTCTAACCAGAGTTTAAAGAGAAGTGGGAGGCCCCGCTGCACAACTGAGCAACAAGACAAGTACATTAGAGTCTCTAGTTTGAGAAATCGACGCCTCACAGGTCCTCAACTGTCAGCTTTATTAAATAGTACCCGCAAAACGTCAGTGTCAACGTCTACAGTGAAGAGGTGACTCCAGGATGCTGGCCTTCAGAGCAGAGTGGCAAAGAAAAAGCCATATCTGAGACTGGCTAATAAAAGGAAAAGATTAATATGGGCTAAAGAACACAGACATTGGACAGGAAGATTGGAAAAAAAAAAGTGTTTATGGGGAGACGAATCGAAGTTGAGGTGTTTGGATCACACAGAAGAACATTTGTGAGACGTAGAACAACTGAAAAGATGCTGGAAGAGGCCTGACGCCATCTGTACAGCATGGTGGAGGTCATGTGATAGTCGGGGGTTGCTTTGGTGCTGGTAAAGTGGGAGATTTGTACAAGGTAAAAGGGGTTTTGAATAAGGAAGGCTATCACTCCATTTTGCAATGCCATGCCATACCCTGGGGACAGCGCTTGATTGGAGCCAAATTCATCCTGCAACAGGACAATGACACCTCCAAATGATGCCAGACCGATTTAGGGAAGAAGCAGGCAACTGGTCTTCTATCTGTAATGGAGTGGCCGGCGCAGTCACCAGATCTCAACCCCATTGAGCTGTAGTGGGAGCAGCTTGACCGTATGGTGAGCAAAAAGTGCCCATCAAGCCAATCCAACTTGTGGGAGGGGCTTCTGGAAGCATGGGGGGAAATTTCTCCAGATGATCTCAGCGCAAATTAACAGCTAGAATGTCAAAGGTCATTTTCAAATAAAAATCATTATTTCTAATTTGTCAATGTCTGGACGATATTTCTATTCATTTTGCAACTCATTTGAGAAATAAAAGTATCAGGGAAAACTCAAAATTGTCTGGATGACACCAAACTTTTGAACGGTAATGTATGTTCAGGTTGTATCTTAATGTTTATATGGTTGTATTTATGTGAATATATTGTTACCATTACCAGTGCATGTTATACTGAATATTATTTCATTGGGTACCACATACTGTATTTCCTGTGTGCCTTTTTTCTGGGTGATTTTTACCATCCTTATTACATATGTGTTGTATTTTACTTTAATGATATTGTTTTAATAAAATCATGTTTTATTAAAATTTTGGCAGTTGTGATGCCTTTCTTCTTTTTTGGTTTCAGTTTTGTATCTGGGCATACTACCTAGCTATATCAATATATATGCTACATATTACCCTTTGATTATAGGGGTTTGTTTACAACAACTTATGTCACAATAACGAAAACTTGGTTCCTACCCCAATAGTACCATAAAATTGGGAAAAAAGGAAGATTTTGGAGGTGATATTTGGGGGGTTTCCTTGTTTCTCCTCTCCCTTTTTTCCCTGATTCATTATTTATTCTTATTTCAGACATTTATGGCATATTGATAGGAGATACCTGTCAAGACTTTGCTACTGGCCCACAGCCAGGGTGCAGCTCGGTACTTGAGGGGTTAAGCACTTGAGCCAATGCCTGGCTGGGGCAGGGTAATTAAACCTCTTCCTGTCGGCCTGGCCTTGCTGGTGATTACTTCTCGTGTCCTAGTTGTTTGTGTTTGTGCTGCTGTTTTGTCTCGCTGGTTCTATGGATTTTGGCCTGTCTTCCTGGTTACTCTCTCGTCTTGTCCTTCCATACTGTGCATACTCCTTCTCGACCCATCTGACTATTCTCTGTTGGTCGTCTGTTTGCGTCTGTTTCCTGTTTGTCTTCTGTTTATCTTCTATTTGTTTGTCTCCCGTTTACTAGGGTATATTTTAGGAAGAGGTTTGAATGCGGGGTCGCCCTTCTCGGGGCGGGTGCTCTGTCTAGGCAGGGCAGGTCGGAGTGAGATTAGGGCGTCCCTTACAATACCATAAATGATATAGGTATGGAGCAATAAGTACAGTAACTAAGGTATAGTGTACAGTTAGGTATACAGTAATATAATATACCTAATATACTCCGGGAGTATTTAAACTAGGGATGAGGAGGGAGGACAATCTAGAAAATGAAGGGGTCGATAGGTTAGAGAGTGGGCAGACTATATCGACGGGTGGAGAAGTGGACTGTGGGGGGTGGATTAGCACAGTGGATAAAGAGATCCATGTGTTGTAAACAAGCATTGAAGATATAGGTGCCCACAATATCCATCTACTAACTGTGTAATATATAATCACATGCTATTCACTAAAGGTTTATTGTTAGAGATGGGCGATTCTAACGAAGTGGAATTCGTTTAGAATTTCAGGAAAACTTCGATTCTGAACAAAGTCGAAGTTTGGGGTACTTCGGGTGAATGAAGCGTGTTTTTAGTTGATAAAATGGCTGCGAACACATGGCGTTACATGGGGCAAAGCACTCTGGGAGGAAGAAAGGAATAGCCTAAATGACATGTGCAGAGATGAAGCCAATCAGAGACTGGCGGGATTCTGTGACGTCACCGCACTATATGGCCTCGTTCCCACGACTTATTTCGGACAGATTTGCCGACGGATTGACGATCGTCAATCCGTCGGCAAATCTGTCCGAAATAAGTCACAGCCTATTTTCTATTGATTTCAATAGAAAATACGGCTCGTCGTTCACACGACGCGTAGTTCCGTTCCGGATCGCCGCCGCGGATTGACGACGGCAATCCGGACGGAAAAACAATTCACATGTCAATTATTTCCGGACGGATTCACCACCTACAATGATTGTAGATGGTGAATCCGTCGGGAAATCAGTTACAAATACTTCCACACTTAGTGGCACTTATTTGCAACTGATTTTCAACTGATTTCAGAACGTATTTACATCGGAAATCCGTTGTAAATACGTTCTGAAATAAGCCGTGTGAACGAGGCCTAAAAGTCCGGGCGCGACGCTGGCAGTTCACACTGCTCTCACTGTGCTGTGAAGTTGCTGATGCTGCTGCTGATATCTCACACTAAAGAACTAACTTTTATACAGCGATTTTTGGGGGCTGTCACAGCTCGTCTCAGAGACTGCTTCTCTTACGTTCTAATTTTGATTTTGTGGGGTATTGGAATTGAAGTCCAGTGTGCGTCCAATTCAGCTGCATATACATTTTAATGCTATCTGCTCACAGCACATTGAATATCCAAGGGTTATCTAAGCCTGTTGCTGTTGTATTCAGTTAAAGAAACAGCGTTTTTACAATCCAAATACCACTTAATTTTTGGCTGCTCATTTCTTTTGCGCAATTTAGATCCAGGGGTTAATTAAGCGTTGTTCTGCTGTTAGGGTCACTAAAAGAAACGGTGTTTTTCAACGCCAAAGAAGAAATTTTGGCTGTAGCATAATTCATATCCGAAGATTAATTAACCGTTTTTCTGCTGGTGTGCTCCGTAAAATACACGCCGTTTTAACACGCTACAAAGCTGGTAATTTTTGGCAGCACATTTCTTTTGAGCAATTTACATCCAAGGGTTAACTAAGTATTTTTCTGCAGTTGTACTCAGTAAAAGAAACGGTGTTTTTCAACGCCAAAGAAGAAATTTTTAATGTAGCATAATTCATAACCGAAGGTTAATTAAGCCGGTTTGTGCTTTTATATTCAGTGAAATACACAGTGTTTTTAAACGGCACATACAAGTAAATTTTTCCTGGCCATTTGTGGAGCGCAATTTATATCCAAGGGTTACTCAAGCTTGTTACTGGGTTCATTTGAAGTCAAATACAGGGTGTGTATTTATCATATACAGATATCTTCATTAAACAGAGTCTGTACATTTTAGAACAAACAGTATGTCAGACAGAGAGGTGGCAGGTTCTTCACCTGCGAGTGGCAGAGGCACAAACATTCCAGGCCCAGGTCGCAGCACAGCAAGGGGACGTCGCAGCAGGGGTCACTCGGTGAGGCCACAACTGCCGCTGTCATCTAGCGGTCGTGTGTTGTTCAGTAACCCAATGGTTCTTGATTGGTTGACTAGGTTATCCACTTCCTCCCAGATGACATCTGACAACCCCAGCCAAGAGTCGGTGGGAGCGTCAGACACAACCCTTAGTTGGCATGGCCCGGGAGCGGGTCAGCGGCCCTCACCTGTCCTCAACCCGCCACTGTCCCATCCGGTTCCCTCAGCCAGAGATCTACTATGTGGACTGGGCTCAGCGCCACTATACAGCGAGGACGAACAATTTGAGGACAGTCAGCCGCAGAACAGCAATGTATTTGTTAATAATTTTTATTTACTGTACCTTTGCCTACATGTTTAAAGCCCATTAATGAAATGGGAATACCCCTTTATTCCCTATCTGCCCCAAGGAGTGCTTCCTTAGTTGGCAGCATAATGCCAGACCCATACAGTTGTTGGAGGGGAGCATATGGGGCGGCACAGGATGTACACTTGGTAACACTGGCACTAATGGAGCTCACTGACTCTTATATTCCTGTGTATACATCCCTCTGCCTTTGCACATACACACTCCTCTTTATATAATAGATGGATAGATACAGTAGATGAATAGATAGACAGACAGATAGATAAAGAGAACAATAAATCTCATCTGATTACTATGTAAACTGGATGCTAACATTAGGGATATTTTACACACTAGGGGTCACATGTATGAAAACTGTTTAGGTGTAAAAATCACCTTGTTGCCCATAGCAACCAATCAGAGCGCCCTCTCATTTTTCCAGAGAACAACATGAAATGAAAGGGGCTCTATGGGCAATCTAGACAGTTTTCATACATGTGGCCCTAGGTCTCCTTTATCAAATCTGTCTAACAGTAAAAGTGCCCATATCGACCAATCAAAGCTCATAGCGACCAATCAGAGTACAGCTTTCATGTTGCCAGATCAGTGTAAGAAATGAAATCTGAGCTCTGATTGGTTGCTATGGGCAACAAAGACAGTTTTCCTTTTAGACAGCTTTAATAGATTAGGTCCACTGAGGCGCATCTATTATGGCAACTGAGCTACAATGTTGGCAGACTTTGCATCACACTACTGGTTTCACATGTTTTTAAACCACATTTTTTAATTTTTTTTAGACACTTTGTTTTCCCCTCTGACAAATGAGGTTTTGGCCTTTTTAAATTTTCTCCCATACGCTGAAAAGTGTAAAAAAAAAAAAAATTTCCCAAATGCCAAAAATTGTGGGGTTCTTTTTGTCTTTCTTTACCCCCAAAAAAATTGTTTAAAAAATTTATCAAAAAGTCACATGTACCCCAAAATTTGTCCCCAATGAAAGTACCTTCACCCCAAAAAAAAAAAAATTTAAAATGCGTTTTTGGGTCCATTTTTTTTCCAAAAATGCAACCCAAAAAAGGGGGTCTGAAAAACCCCCTTTCTGGGGAATTTAAGGGATAGAGTTTTTTTTTAAGTCCTAAAACATAAGGGAAAACCCCACATTTTTGGTATCCCGGAATTTTTAAACCGCCTTTGCAGAAAAACAGAAAAAACCCCTTTCATCTTTTACCAGGGTGAAAAAACAAAAAAAAACAAAACCCCCGCAAAAATTTTTTTCACTTTTTCAACCCTATTTAAAATTTTTTTTAGGGTTTTTCCCCAAATTACGTTGTATGTTAGGGTTTAAAATGGCATAAATTAAAAAGGACTTCTTGTTCCAAAAAAAAAAGTTATCATACGACTATGTAGATGAAAAAATAAAAAAAGTTCTGGCTTTTGGAGGGCGGGAAAAAAAAGTGGAAAAAAAAAATTTATGACCTTGGGGGGGGGAAAGGGGGTTAAAAATTTAATTTTAAGCACCGGCTCTTTAAGGAGTACTCCCGCACTGCCCTTGTTTTACCACTTAAGGAAAGAAAGATAAATGCCCCCTTATAGCTGCATGTAGTTTCCTTGGGTTTGGGTCCTTTTGCTTCCCCTTTAAATGACTGGGAGAAGGGGATGGGTTTCCAAAAATTTAAAAAGGGGTTTGGGTCTCACTACAAGGTTTTGTTTTTTAATGTAAAGATTTGAAAAAAAAAAAAGTCATTTTGCAATATGCGTCCATTTAAAAAGTGCCCTTACCTTTTTTCCTAGATTTTTCCCCCTTTTGTTGGGTTGCTTTTCATTTCCTCAGGTGCTTTTGCTAAAAGCCCTTGTTTGACCCATCCTGATATTTTAGCCAGCACTGTTGCTATAGCTACAGACCGGGCTTCTACTGCACCCTTAGGGGAACCCGTAAACACCCCCCTGAAATTCCCAAAATTTGAACTAAAAAAAACGGGAAATTTGGGGTAAGATAAATAAATGTAGTGGGGGAAAACCCCCTTTAAAAAAGTAATTTAAAAAAGGGACGGCAAACAAATATCTTCAGAGTGGTGAGGGGGTTAAAAGCATAAAGTATTTTTTAGCCCATACCTTTTAATATAGTGTTTAACCCAATACAAAAACCAAAAAAAACCCCCCTTCCGCCCTAGCCCACAAAAATTCCAGTGTACAAGATAACAGCAACCACAACATAATACGTTTTCATTTTTTTATTTAACCCCTTCCCCCTTGCAACCCAGTTTTGGCTTTAATGTTACCCCCATTTTAAAAATCAAAAATCTGTACTTCTTTATTTTAGAAAATTTAATTTTCTTAATTTTTTTTTTTTTTTTTTTCCCAATAATTTTATTGAAAAGAAAATTATTATTTTTTCAAACCAGCGAGTTATAGGCCCAACAAAACCATGCCCAGTTATTTGAATTTTTCATTGTAAAAAGTACAGTGTCCTTTCCCAAATTTAATCTTCTCCTTTTTTCCTTTTAAAAATTTAAAAATTTAACAAAAGACCAAAAAAGGGAAGCCCAAAAACTAGGAGGAAGGGGGAAAATTAAAACATACTTCATCATGCTTTTTAATCTTTCAAACTTGACCCCGCCCCCTTTCCCCCTTTACAGACCCTCAAAATTAAACTCTCCCATTTTTAAAGTTTTTTTACCTATTCATGTTTTTTTGGAAAAAATTTTTTTTTCTGATGCTTTGTTTTTTAAATTTTTGTGTTTAAATTCTGGTTTTCCCTTCTGGGGTTTTTTTTTTAAAAAAAAAAAAAAAAAAAAAAAAGCAAAAAAAAAAAAAAAAAAAAATTTAAAAGTCCCTTTTTTTTCAGCTTCTAAGGAAAAACCCTTACCCCCCAAAAATACATTTAGTTAATAATTCACATTTTAAGTTATGTTTGCTTAAAGGTGGCATCTTTTTTTCAACATTTTTTTTTTTTTTAAAGGAAATTTATGAGGCTTTATAAATTTAGTAAAAAATTTTAAAAAAATTTTTCCCCTATCAAATTTGAACCCTAGTTTTTTTTTTTGGGACCGGGAATTTCTGCCCTTTAGCTATGAAAAGGGTCTGCATGTTGCCTTTCCCCACTATTTGTTGGGGGCGTTTTTTTATCGACAAATTTGAAATGGGAAAGGTTTTTATGGTGATCAAAATTTTCCAGATCATGCGAAAATTTAAAGGGTTTAAAAAATCTGTGATCATTATTAAGATCGCCCCTTTTTCCCGGGTTTCCTGAAATTTTTGGGGGCCCAGCAAATAGATTACAGAAAAAAAAAGGTTGAGATGTTTTGTGCGCTCGGACTGGGATGTTTTATGGTTGCGGATTGGCTGGAAAAAAATCACGGGACCTCGTTTTTACATAACAGGGGTTTCCCTGTTTCCCCTCAGGTCTCTCAGGGGTTATGGGGGATGGGGCCCAAAGCGTTTCCCTGGGGCCCAAAACAGTTTTCCCAGCGAAATTAGTTTTTTCTGCACAGAGTTTCCCTTTTCGTATTGCAGTGATCCTTCCAATTTATTAAAAATTAGGGATTTAAACATTTTATGTATTTTAGCTAGAAAATTTTTTAAAGCAAAATCTCCCCAACTTTTTAAATTCCGGCGGGGGGAGGGGGGGGGGGGGGGGGGGGGGGCCCCCGCGGGGCGAACACAGACAAGCTCTATCTATAAAAAAAAACATGGATAAAGTTCCCCAAAGACTTATTTGTAGAAAATTTGTAGGGGAATTCTTTATTATTAAGTTTGCTATTAAAATTTTTTTCCTGGATTTTGGGCACCCCTAAATTTTTATATTGGATAAAATAATTTCAAAGGAAACTGCGGTCTCTTTGTTAGCTCCCAAAATCCACTTTTTATTATCAGTATACTTTTTCAGATAGGTGTTAAAATTTTCCCCATTACACCTGTAAATGTTGATATACCCAACCTTGCATTTAAAATTTTAAAAAACCAGAAATTCTTGTAGTCAGCACAGGTTGTTTGTTGCCAAAAAAAACCGTTTGTTTTTTCTTTACAAAAAAATTCACAGTTACTGTTTTTTGACTTTTGCGAAACCCTGCCTTGTTCTTTGACGCAGAATCTACGAAAATTTTTTTAAAACGGGCAATTCTTTATTCCCCACAGGGGGAAATTGAAAGGTGCAAAAAATCCCGTTTATTATATCAAAACAAACAGTTACGGGTTTTTTTGACTTTTGCGCACCCGCACTGTTCATTGACGCCCCATTACGTAAATTTTAAAAACCCAGCAATTTAATTTTCCCCAAAAGGGGTGAATTAAAAGGGTGCAAAAAATCCCGTTTATTATATAAAACCCTAACATTTACGTTTTTTTTGACTTTTGGCACCCACACTGTTCATTAAACGAAAAGAATCTACGTAAATCTTAAAACGGGAAAATTCTATATTACCACAGGTAAAATTGAAAGGTGCAAAAAAAAAGGGTTTTTTACCCCCAAAACATAAAGATACGTTTTTTTTGGGATTTTTTGCCACCCAGTTTTTGTTATAGAGCAGAAATTTCCCTATTTTTTTAAAATTTTCTTAAAAAGAATTTAAAATATTAAAACCCCTTTTTTTTAATTTTTTGGAAAAGGGAAAAAAAATAAGGGTTTAAACAAAAATAAAAAAGGGGGTTAAAAAGGGGGTGTTTTTTGGGGGAATTTTCCGCACCCCCACTGTTCAGGGCCCGGCGGGGCCTTCTCGGGGTAAACCCTTAAAAAAAAGAAATTCCCCTAATTTTTCCCAAAAGGGGTTAATTTGAAAGGTCAAAAAAAATTTTCCCTTTATTAATACCCAAAACTAACAGATATGTTTTTGGGGAACGAAAAAGTCAATTTTTTGTTTTAACCCCCCCTTGGGGAAAAAATTTTTTTGAAATCCAGAAAAAATTTTTTTTGGGGGTTAAAAGGGATTTAAAATTTGGGGAAAAAAAATGTTTTTCCGTCCCCTTTTTTTAAAAAGGGGGGAAAATTTCCCCAAACTAATTCCATTCCTTGTTGTAGCCCGCAGCTTCTGGAAAGCAGAAAATCAGGACGACCAAGTCACCCGTGTTGATGATGATGATGATGACGACATTGCGGGGTCCATCCCCGGTCTTTTCCGCGAATTTGCTTGCGAGGGGCTTCATCAGTGGACGAGGAGGGAAAACGTGGGGTAGTTTCAAAAACGGGGGCCCGCCCCAAAAAGGGAGAGGGGCCCCGGGCGAGAAGTCCGTGGGTAAATTTCCGCCAGCCACGGTTTAGCGCAAACCCCCGTCCTCGCTTATCGCCCCCAAAAAGGTTCCCGGACCTCTCCAAAACCTGGGCCTTTTTTGAACCCGGCCCCCTGATTTTACCCCGCGATTTCTATGCCGCCCTTTTCCGTAAACGCTTAAAATAGAGGCAAGAAATTAAGGGGGTTAAAACCCCCACCAAAAATTTTCTAGTCACTGCAGCGAAAAGCATGAGTTGAAAAGGAGGGAAAAAATTTGGCCCCAAAAAAGGCCCGACCGACGCCGGGCCCCCAACCCCTGTCACCCCCCTCCGTCTCCGTCCTGCCACCCCAAGCGTTCCCCAGCTGCCCAAAGTTTCAGAGTCATGGGTCAGGGATCAGGGCCCCCTTCAGCCCCCCAAAAGTCGCCCCCCGGGACCAAACCCGCAACCCCCAGAGAAACCCCTTACCCCTTTTCCTTCCCCCCCGTTTGACAAAATGCACCCGTAAAAGCGGCCGGGTTTGCGCCGCCTTCTGTCTTCCAGGTTTGGGAGCAGAAAAAACACTTTTAAACCCAAAAACCCTCCCAAAGCCAAAAACCCGAATGTCGGCCCTTGCCCGGCTTTTGGGGCCCTTTGGAAAAGTTGCCTTTTCCCCTTTGGGGGACACTAATGGGTTCCCCCCGTTGGGGCCCCCCCCCTTTTTCCCCCCTACCGATGCCGAGAGGCATTTCTTTGCCAGAAAAGCCGTCCTGCCCTGGCCCGCCAACGTGTCATTTTAAAATTTCAAGCGCGTTTTTCTGCATCTGTGTCCGGGAAAAGTCCCTCTCACCCCCGGGCACCCTGGACTAGTAAGCAGGCCAAGGCCCCTATAAACTCTGTGGGAAACCCCACTGGGTGAGCTTTGGGTTTGGGGTCTCGGGGGTGACGGTGGCTCTCAGGTTTGGCGCCGCTTTCAAAAACCCCCGGGTTTGGTTTCAGGGCTTTTCCCACCAAGGTCCTCTGGTGGAAACAGTGCCCAAAAAGCACCAGGCGTGTTGAAAATTTTCTGCCCTTTTGGGGACCGTCCACACAAGGTCAGGAAACTGTTGGGCGGTTAAGCAAAAGAGGGCCCCAGGGCTGGCTGGGTGAAAGAACCTTGTGCCAGGCAAGGTGGTGTGCGATAACCCGGGGGAAATTTTGCTGGCCCCCCTTAAGATCGGTGGCTGGAAACACAAACCCCTTTCCCGGCAAAATGTCTTTAACTTGTCGTCCAGAAATTTCTAAAGAGCTCCCGGGGTTTGGGTGCATGTGTGGGGGCTCGAGGTCTTTTTGGGGTTTTGCACTTCCGGCCCTTGCACCCCGCTTCCGTACCCCCCTGGCTGGGTTGGCCCGCGTCGCTCGGGCCCCCCCGTTAAAAAATCTCTTTTTTGCCCTGGGGAAAACACGCTGGAAAATTCCCCCCTCCCAAAGGGTCCAGCGATTTTGGCGCAGGCAATGCCATTCGCAGTAAAAGAAGTGCCCCAAAGGCCCGGCAAAAAGGGTACGGACCCCCGGGGTGGAACCCCCGAGAGTGGAGGCAGGTGAAAAGGGGCTCTGCACCATCCTTGCCAGTTTTTAAGAAGTCACCAAAAAGGTTTAGTGCGGACAATGCCCCTTTTCAGGGATGAGCTTTTTTGGGGATTTTTTGTTCGGAAACGATCGTTGGAAATCTTTAAAAAAAAAGGGCCCGCCAGCGACGGGGGGGAGGAGACGGACCAGATGCCGGGCCGGAGGGCCCTTTTTTCCGTTAAATCCCAAGGCCCGACAGTTTCACAATTTCATGGTTTTTCATTAGGCAGTGGTTGGGGGGCCAGAGCTAGTGCAAGGTGGCGCATCAGCTCTAGGGTTTCATAAACTAGGGAAGTCAGGGGCCCGTGTTTGGAAGCTTTGCCGGAAAGGGAGCCCGGGGGAGGAGGGGAGGGGGAGGAGGTATTCCTAGACAAAGATGTTACCGGTCCTGCCTTGGAAAAAGGTTGGCGGGGAATTTGAAAGGGGGAGGGGAAGATGAGGGGAAAATCCCGTTTGTAGTGCCCCCCGAAAAGAAAGGTTTGGGGGAAAACAAGGCTCCATCTCTCACATGAGGGGCTTGGATGCTCCATTTCCTTTCCAAAAATATCCCCGCATTAAGGCCCTCAAAAAAGAACAACCCGTTTCTGGGTGGGCCCCCCCTCCTGGATCCCCTGGGGACAAAAAAAAAAATCAGCACTTTCCTTCCAACCCCCCCAAATAGAGAGTAAAATGCGGAAAATGGAGACCCTTTTTTTATTGATCAACTGGAGACATCTGTTGCGTCTGCTTTTAGTTTCCCCAAAAGTTTAAGGGGACAACATCAGCGAAGTGACGCAGAGAGTGAAGTAGGCGTTTGCGGCAGCCAAAAAGGCAAAAGGGGGAGAAACCTAATGGGTTTTCCTTGGCAATTTTTTGTTTACCCCCCAACGGGGATTTCTTGCAGGGCACAAAATCCAAAAACACAGAGATTTAGCTTAAGATCATTTGGGGCACGACTTTCTGCGTCTCAAAAACCGATGTTTTTTCCCCTGTTTTTCCCGGGCCCAAAAAGCTTTGGGTTTTTCCCAAAAAGGTCGAATGGCCGAGCTGGTTCGTCACGCCATTGAGGTGTTGTCCTGCCCAGCAGCCCCGCGTTCCCTTTTCCCGAGCCCGGGCCTTCAGCCCCCGCTGGAGGAGTAAATTTCGACAAAAGCATCCGGCTTTCCCCAGATAATGTGGATCGTTTTTACTTTTTATCAGATGAATTTTGGCTTTTGGGTCTCTGTTTATGTTGTGGCCCAAATTGCCGGGTTCCCCATTAGTTGCCAGTTACTTCACATTCCTTTTTAAAAAAGAAATGGTCCTCTTGAAACTTTTTTTTTAAAAAAATCATTTCCCTTTCTGCAATTTTTATTCTCTTTCCCAACCGTTCATTTTGCTGGTTTTTGGGGCTGGTTTTTTTTTTAGGAGGGGGGAAAAAAACTGGTTTTAAAAAAAAACTTCAAGGGTTTTTCCAAAATTGGAACAAAAAACAAACACAAAAGGTTTAAAAATTCCCAAAATTTTTCCCCCTCAAGTTTAAAACTTTTTAAGGGATGTTTTTCGCAAAAATTGGGGCCAAAAATTTTTTGGTTTTTTTTCGGGAAATTTTTTGGGCATGTTGCTGTGGATACAGCAATAATTTATGGTCCCCTTTTTAACAGAAATGTGGCTTCTAAAAATGGCTTTCTCCCTCACAATTTTTTACAGGGGGGGCTGAGAATCTTTTTATAATTTTTTTTGGGGCATGTGCTTGAAATGCAGCCTTTTTACAGGTCCATTTAAAAAAAAGGGGTTTTAACAGGAAAATTTGTTTTTTCACAATTGGGCCAAAGTGGTCAAGGGTTTTTGCTTTTAAATTTTTTGGGGGGATTTTTCTGTGCATGCAGTATACTTTCAGGTCCTATTCTAAAAAAAAGTTGTTTCCAACAGCATTTGGGTTTTCACAATTGTCAAGAGTGGCTCAAAGGGGGATGGTGCTTTTCAGAAAAAGGAATAGGGAGGACACTGTTAATGGACACATTTTGCCCAAAAAGACTTGTTTTTGCAAGATCTTTAACATAGCTATAAAACCCTGTTTTTGAGACAACCCCTTTAATACCCTTGGGAAAAAAAAAGGAAACAAAGCTTTGGGGGGATTCCCTCCTATTTTTAAAAAAGTGTTTTTGAATTAAAGTACTAAAAAAACTTGCATGTACAAAAAAGTGTTAAAAAAAATTCCCCCTGAATTTTACAAGGGAGGTCAGGAAAAAAAATTTACAGATGTAGGTTATTCAGAGGACATGGAGTTTTGGAGCACGGACAAAAGAAAAAAAGTACAGAGACCATTTCCTCCCCGCACGGTTTAGTAAAATGAGAAAAAGAATGCCAAGATAAAAGGGGCCCCCGGGGGAAAAAGGAGCGTTAACCCCAGTTTTTTCCCAAATGAAACTCAATTTTGGGCCCAATCTTTCGGAGGGGAATCGGGTACCCAGGGTTTTTATGTGTTTAAAAAGGAAGGCTGGAGTTCTCACATTTCCCCTTCCGCCCTCTGCTTCAGCCGACAGTTTTTGTTTTCTGCGTAAACAGGCATTTTAACCGGGTGTTAAAAGGGTGCGGAAAGAGGCCCGGGCTTTTACCGCACCCCCCTGTAACCCCCGGGCCCCCCGGGTCATGCTGTGGGGGCCCAGGAAAAAAAGGGGGGATAAAATTTTTCCCAAATTGGGGTTTTAGGTTTGGGAATTTTGGGAAAACTAAAAAAATGGGTGGTTGAAAGGACTCCCTTTTTTGGGCACTTTTTAAAAGGGTTTTGGGGGTCCCAATTGCAGGTTTTTGGGGCCTTTTCCCAAAATTTGGGGGTCGGTGGGCCAGGCCGGTATAGTCAATGTCCAGTGAAAAATTAAAAAAGGTGGTTTAAAGGGTCCTTTTTTTCCCGGGACTTTTTTTAAAAAAGGGGTTATGCAGGTTTGGGGCTCATGCTGGTGGCCCAGGGGAAAGGGATAGTAATGTCCAGTGAAATAAAATGGTGGTTGAAAGACTCATTTTTCCGGCCCCCTTTTTAAAAGTGGGGTTTATGCGTTTTGGGGGGTCATGCTGTGGGCCCCGGAAAGGTTAGTTATTGTCCGTTAAATAAAAAAGGGGGGTTGAAAGATCCTTTTTCCCGGGACTTTTTTTTTGGGGGTTTTTAAAATTTTTTTCCGGGGGTTCCTGCAAAAAGGGGGTTTGGGGGTTTTTGGCCCCTTTTTTGGGTTTCGGGGGGTTTTCCCCGGACAGGAATATTTTCAATTTGGGTTTTCCCAAAATTCAAGGAAAATTTTTGGGGGTTTTTTCAAATTAAAAATGGCCTTTTTGGCACTTTTTAAATTTTTGGGGGGATGCAGGGGTTTTTAAAGGGGCAGGCTTTGGTACAAGGGCAAGGTTTGTAAAAGTTTGTGAAATTTTTTTTTGTGGGTTTTATAACCTAAGTGTGTTTTTTAAGATGTAGCAAGGGAAACCATTTGACTGTTTGGTGTTAATTTCAGCTTCTCCAGCCCTTTTTTGGGGGGTTAAAAATGAAGGTGTTGTTGCCTCCCATAGGTTTTAAAGGTATGCGGGATTAATCTTTCCCCACTATCGAAAAACCCTTTTCGTTAAACGGCCGGGCTATCGACTATCGATCGATCTCGATGCCAACGCAATCCCCTAACAATAATCAACAAATCACCCCATTTAAAAAAATGGCACCCCCCAAAGTATTTTAAAAAAAGCAAACAGAAAATTTTTTTTAATCTTTTAGGTGTTTCATAGAAATTGAAGCAAAGTGGAAGGAACTTGCAAAATTCCATTTTTTTTTATTTTTAGGTTTAATCCTTTTGGGTTTCCCCAGGGGGTTACCATTTTGGTATTTAAAGAAAAGTTTTAAATTTACTTTGAAGGCCAATAAGATTACAAAGATACCATATTCATATTTTATGTGGTAGAAGTAAAAACAATTTAAAAAAGTTTTTGCATTGCCATATTCTGAAAAGCCATAACTTTTTTTTATTTTTATGTTGACACAGCTGTGTAAGGGTATGTTCACATAGTGTATTGCAATACGCACATATACCCGCCAAAATATGCCTGCTGTTGAAAGTATGCGCTGGACAGCACAATGGTCCTGCCTCCTATTAGTTTAGTATTTCTTCACGCGTGAGCATCCAAAATAAGTGACATGTCACGTATTTTTACGGGCGCACAGAAAGCGCCGAGAAGTATGAGCGTTTTACACAGCATTCAATGAATGCTATGATTTTTACTCTATTTGCGGGCTGTATTTCAGAGTGTAATTGCATCAAAGTACGCCGTGTGAAACTACCTGAAGAGCTTTTTTGCTAAATAATTTGACGTTTTAATTGGTACTATTTTGGTTTCATTTAACATTTTGATCGCTTTTTATTCCTTTTTTTGCAGTAGGGTGAACAAAAAATTTAACTTTCCCATTTTTTTTTTTCTTACAACACTTATAATGCAATTTAAATAACATGACAGTTTATACTCAGTTCGTTACAAGTTAGTAATTTTTTTTTCAGTAATAAGCATTTCTAATGGGGAAATGTGTTTTTTTGCTTTATTTAATTTTTTTTTTTTTTTTTAACATTTTTACGTTTACCACATGATTGCCATGATGTACAGTTACAGCATGATGCGGCAAGCTACATCCAAAATCATTATTTTTGTTTTTTAGAAAGGCCAATTTTCACCAGCTAATTAAATTTGTACATATTTAAAAGCACCTTAAATATGATATATGCTATATGGGAATAAGGGTGTTAAGTGAAAGTTTTGGCTCTCTCAGAAATATTTTGGTATCAATGTTGGAGGAGAATGTAAAAAAGACAAAAGACATGCATGAGGATAATGTAAATTCTCCATTATATTAAATAGATCAAACACTGGGTCCAGATAGCATTCACCCTTAGGCAGTGTTGGACTGGGGTGTCTAGGGCCCACAGGTGGAGTTGGCTCTAGGGGCCCACCAGTTGAGTTTTTATGGGCCCACCAATGGAGTTTATTTTAGAGGTCCACCCTACAGCTATTGTAAATGACTGTACATGCCTTCTATACTCTGCTTCTTGCTTTTTGCCTCTCTTTCTATGCTTTCTTAGAATGTATATGTACCTAAAAAACAACTTTAGGTCTACCATGCTCAGGGGCCCACCATGGGTTTCCCCTATTCCCCTGTGGGCCATTCCAAGCCTGCCCTTAGGTACTGAAGAAATTAAATACTATGAAAGACAGACCTTTATTTGCAATACTGAAAGGGAACCTTTTGGGCAGTTAATGCTGATCATTCTGAGAGCAGGATGTTATAGAGGAAGAGAAGCTGAGTTCTGTAATATGAAGGGTTATATGATAGAAAAGAGAAGCTGAGCAGGCAGGAAGTGGGGAAACTGCCATCTTGGTACATCCTAATGCATTGTCTATGCAATGCATTAGGCTGTATAAATGATCGTACCCCCTAGTGGTGAAGTGCCCTAGGGGGACTCAAAGGTAAAGTTAAAAAAAAATGTTTTTTAAAGTATGAAACAATATTAAAAGTTCAAATCACCCCCCTTTCGCCATTTTACAAATAAAAGAAATAAAATAATAAAAAGTTACACATATTTGGTATCGCTGCGTCCGAATAAGTCCGATCTATTAAAATATAACATCATTTATCCCGTACGCTGAACACAGTAGAAGAAAAAAATTCCAAACGCCAAAATTGCATTTTTTGGGTCATTTCATGTCCTATAAAAATTGGAATAAAAGTGATCAAAAAGTCGCATGCATTCCAAACTGCTAGCAATAAAAACTACACTTAAGCACGCAAAAAAAATGCCTCCTCACTGACGTCCGCAGGTGTTAGTACAAAAAAGTTATTGGTCGCACAAACTGGCGCTGTGGCGCAATTTTCAAAAATAGAAAATGTTTGGAATTTTTTACGCCACCAAAACATAACGGAAACCATACATGTTTGGTATTGCCGGACGCGTATCAACCTGTAGAATACAGATAACACATTATATTTACCAAAGATTGAACGCCGCAAAAACAAAACTCCCGCAAACATGGCGCAAGTAAATTTTTTTTCACATTTTGCCCCACTTAGAATTTTTTTTGCGGTTTTCCAGTATATTCTATGGTACGACAAATGTCACTGTTAGAAAGTACAACTTGTCTTGCAAAATAAAAGCCCTCATATGTCTATGTATGTGGAAAAATAAAAATGTTATGACTTTTGGAATGCGAGTAGGAGAAAAATGAAGAGTAATATTTTTTTTCTTTGGAGGGATTAAGGGGTTAATAAATTGATTATTTAATATGATTTTTTAATAATTCAACAATAACATTTTCACCATTCACTATTATTAAAAATTCTTTACCATCTTTGTTTTAGCTGCTACCTTAGTAATTCATAGTGTACAGCTCGTCTCCAGGGGATACGACCAGTAACGAGAGCTCCTCAGTCCTGGCCGCACATGCTCAGATATCACTTCTCCTCTCAGGCAGCTACTGTCAGTCTCTTCCCTGCTTAGCAATCACACACACTCACCGCTGAGCAACTGTTCAACCCCAGCTACTGTCATTCTACTCCCGTCCTCTGTACTCCTTATTAATTAGTCAAACAGTGCAAATAAATAAAAAAGAAAAAACAAACCTCAATCAGGCTTGTGCATTGAGACAAAAAAAACATATGTTCGGCTCCTGCAGGGATTTGAACCTAGGACCACAAGATTGTAAAGCAGAAGATCTAACCACTCAGCTACGTTATAGCTACTCTCAGCTCTTTCCAAATCAGATTTTGTTTTACTAGAGTGATCACACTGTGGGAAGCTG
>JAODAL010058207.1:0-22220 GCA_025379985.1 Phyllomedusa bahiana
TTACGGGAGCTATGGTCATCAGCATCATTTAACCCAACCATTAGATTTAAGCTGTACCATGAGTAAGGGTCACGTGACCCGAAACGCGCGGGTCCAAACAAACTTGCAGGATCTAGCTCGCCCTGTGTGTCTCTCGTTGGTTTGTCGAATGGACATTTTGCTTGTCATGCATTGTTTTATATCTATCGTTTAATAAAGAAGAAACCTTTTTAAAGAAGCCCGCTGCTATGGTCTGACTTGAAGAGAGTGCTAAGCTGGTTCGTTCTTTGTTTGCACTTTAATCTACGGTGGTGGCGCCCGGAACCGTGCTGTTAGCTCCATTATTACATCATACCGGTGAATCACATACTGCTGAATGAGGTGAGCCGTTTTTCTCTTTGGATTTGACTAACCCCTGTATATCTCCACCACTAGGTTACCCCATCTGTATACTTCCATCACTAGGTCGCCCGCGCTGTAGACGGTTGCATTCGCCATGTGATAAATTCCACAAAGAAATTTGTACAAACCATCTTTATTGCTGCATCTACAGGATCGGGACATTAGAAAAGGGGACGGTAGAAAACGATGGTGCCTACGGCGCCCCCTACAAAAGAGTCCTGGTGAGGAGGGCGACGGTGGCATCATGGTGACGAGCGCAGGCACCTCTGATCTCCAGATAAAGAGTGCAAAAATCACCGATGGCGCCATCCTGCGAGTGCCCCCCGCCCTTTATCGGGGGTTGCTGCAGGGGGGTTCGGGAGACACCACCCATCGTTTTTTCGTCTCTGTAGTGAGGTTCGAGAGCTACCCCTGTCATTTTTGTCTCTGTACTGGGGTTCAGATGATACCCTTCATTGTCTTTGTAGCAGGGCACGGTGACATCCACCATCGTTTTTCCATCTCTGTAGTGAGGTCCAGGTGGCACCCCCTCATCTTTGTAGTTGTGTGCAGATGTCATCTCCCACCGTCCTGGAACCAGGAACCTAATATCACATGGGCATTGGGCGGTCAGTGCCTCCCACAGTCGACGCCGGCTTCTACCCTACATTGAGCGTCAATCACCCTCTTCCTTGCCCCACAGAAGACAATGGCCAGATACAGACAACACGTGACCACCGCCGACTCCTATGCCCATTGACCACAACGCTCACAATCCTGACTACACTAAGGTCTGCAGCACCTGTAAGACTACCACTAGTAATACTGCATGAAGGAACGGTGAACGGAAGCCACCTTCGGCTGCGGCGGGCCGAGAGATGGCCTCGTACATCACATGAGGACCATACAGGGCACCGGAAAAAGGAAGTGCCCCCTCCTAGGCTACTCCTTTTCTAATTACAAGCGACCGCTACCATCAGATTTCAGCATGTGGGAAGAAGTGCCCCCTCCTAGTCTCAGCTTGGACAACCAGACCCCACCCGAACATGCAAGAGCCAAAATGGAGGCATCCAAACCCCTCACACATCAGCACCTCCACGCACGCCCTGTTGCGCCCCCGCTCAGAGGGCACCTACAGCAGGGTTACTCTACAAATTGAAATCTGCCATAAGTCGTTCACAGCTATGGAGGCCGGTCATTAGAGCTAGTTCACACTGCTTATTGCCGACGTAATTGCGGGGACGGATTTCGCCCCGCAATTACGCCGGCTGCCGTGCAGCGGGGGGCCGGCCCCATAGACATGCCTTATTCACGGCGCGTACACGTCGTAAATAATGTGCATGTCACTTTCTCCCCACTCGGCCTATTCGCCGCGCGGGGAGAGGAGACGGAATCCATAGTTCTCATAGAGAACTATGGATTCCTGTAATGACAGAGACGGATTTCAGCCGTACTGCAGCGCAAATACGGCGCACAGTACGGCTGGAATCAGTGCCCAAATCAGCCGTGTGAACGAGCCCTTACACTGCATAGAAGACAGAACCCAAGGAGGGGGCACTTACTTCAACCAATAAGTGTACAAGAAACACTCCAGTCACAGCTAGAGCTGCGGCCACTTATCTCATATTATACTCCAGTCACACCAAAAGCAGCCATCACTACTAAACTATAATTTCATCATTCCTGTATATAAAGTACACACCAGTTCCCATAATGCATCAGAGCGGACACAAGAAATGCACATAATAGAAAGGAGTTGGTGCTCGAGATGTGAGTGGAGTACAATGTGATGTAACAGCAGCTCTGGATATGACAGGAGCAGAACAGACAGAACCAGAAGTTTCCATCCACTATATAAAAAGCTCCATCTGCAGATTTTTCTCTCTGACATGAAATCAGAATAAACCCTCCCCGTTTTAGGTCAATTAGGAAGCAAAATTATTTATATTTGCCAAATGCAGAATAATGAGACAGAATTTCTAAGGCATGTTTATTACTTTCTGCAAAGTCAGAAGTTTCCATACACTGGGATTACTTCGCCTTCATACAATCTGGCACCGCCCATATGATGAGGTCAGGTCTTTGGAAGCTTCTGATAGGTTTATTGGCAACATCTGACTAAGAGACACAGCTGTGGATGTATTTTATCGGACACCAGACACACATTGCTTCTGTGTGTAACATCATGGAAAAGTCTATAGAAATCAGCCAAGACATCAGGAAGAGAATAGTGGACTTGCACAAGTCTGGATCATCCTTGGGTACAATTTCCAGATACCTGAAGGTGCCTCGTTCATCTGCATGAACAATTATACACAAGTACAAACAAGATGCAAATGTCCAGCCATCATACCGCTCAGGAAGGAGATGGGTTCTGTGTCTCAGATGAATGTGCTTTGATCCAACATGTGGATATCAACCCAAGAACAATAGCAAAAGACCCTGGGAAGAAGCTGGCAAGATTGTGTCATTATCCACACTGAAACGAGTATTGTATCAACATGGGCTGAAAGGCCACTCTGCCAGGAAGAAGCCATTACACCAAAAGAAACATATAAAAGCCAGACTAATGTTTGCAGTGGTCTCAGGAAACAAATTGAACTATTTGGCCATACTGACAATCGTTAAGTTTGGAGGAAAAATGGAGAAGCTTGGAAGCCTAAGAACACCATCCCAACTGTGAAAGACGGGGGTGGCAGCATAATGTTGTGGGGTTGTTTTGCTGCAGGAGGGACTGGTGCGCTTCACAAAATGGATGGCATCATGAGGAAAGAAGATTATGTGGCAATACTGAAGTAACATCTCAAGACATCAGCCAGGAAGTTAAAGTCTGGGTGGAAATGGGTCTTCCAAATGGACAATGACCAAAAGCATACTGCCAAACTGGTTACAAAGTGGCTTAAGGAGAACCAAGCCAATGTTTTGGAGCGGCCATCACAAAGCCCTGATCTCAATCCTATTGGAAATTTATGGGCAAAGCTGAAAAGGCCAGTGCAAGCAAGGTGACCTCCAAACATGGCTCAGATACACCAGTTCTGTCAGGAGGAAGGGACCAAAATTCCTACCAACTATTGTAAGAAGCTTGTGGAAGGATCTAAAACGTTTGCCCCAAATCCTACAGTTTAAGGGCAAAGCTACCACATACTAATGAAATGGATGGAAACTTCTGACTTTGCAGAAAAATAATAAAAATGTCTTAAATTCTCTCTCATTATTCTAGCATTTGGCAAATAGAAATAATTTTGGTTCCTAATTGACCTAAAACGGAGAAGGTTTATTCTGATTTCATGTCGGACAATTAGAAAAACCTGCAGATGGGGCTTTTTATATAGTCGACGGAAACTTCTGGTTTCAAGTGTAGCTGCAGCTCCAGCTGTGACAGGAGCATAACATAGCTGCAGCTCTGGATGTTACTGGAGCATAACATGACGTAACTGCTGCTCTGGATGTGACTACAGTCCAGCAACTGATAAGAACCTGTGTCTGATCCGTTCTGTGACTCAATGTCCATGTGCCTTCAAATCACATGAGAAAGCACTCCGCCTCCCCCATCCAGCCCCAAAAGGGGTATTAGTCACGCGCTATACGTCGGTCTGTAGCTGCTGCCGCTGTTCTCCAGTCAGAGTTTATGAAGCAGCGATATGGCCCACCCACTGGGGGTCGCTGCCCCCCATCATATAAAGCAGGGGATGGTAGCACCAAAGGAGGGAGTGGTCTTACATTGCACAGGGTTAGTAAGCTCCGCCCCACAGTGTACACCATAGAAAAAACATAAAAGGAGATAAAAAAAAAATAAAAACGATAAAGAGGCAGCGGCGGCCAAATAATACTGTCTGCCGGGCGCCCGGCCGCGCTGCCTAATAAAAATGCCCTAACGTGCCCAGTCCAAGAGCCGTGGCCAGCACCGCTCAGGAGCCCAACAAGATTGCCTCGTCTTCAGAAGGTTTCGGCAGGAGCAGCGAAGACAACTGCCAGGGGTGCAGGGGTCAACATCTCCCCCACAACGACAACAGCCAGGGGTACAGAGTGTCACCTCACCCGCAAATACAACTGCAAGGAGTGCAGGGGACATTTATGGGAGAGGGGCGATACCCTCTCTTCTATAAAGACGATGGCCAGGAGTGGAGGGGATGTATATGGAGAGAGGGGCGATACCATCTCTTCCATAAAGACGACGGCCAGGAGTGGGGATGTATATGGGGAGAGGGGCGATACCGTCTCTTCCATAGAGACAATGGCCAGGAGTGGAGGCGTATGAGGAGAGGGGCGATACCTTCTCATGAGCACAGACAACTGCCAGGAGTGCAGGTAACATAGGAGGCTGAAATCCTCTCAGCGCTTAAACAGCCGCGAGGAGTGCGGGCAATGTAACGAGTGCCGATATCTTCTTAGTGAGGCCCCAAGCCTTAGGGGGAGAGGGGTGATGTAACGGTTACGAGAAACCGCCTCAGTGTGAGGGCAGCTGCTAGGAGCGCGGGCAATGTAGCGAGTGCCGATACCTTCTCAGTGAGGGCACAGGATTGAGTGGGAGATGTAATGGTCACTAGAAACCGCCTCAGTGTGAGGGCAGCTGCTAGGGGCGCGGGCAATGTAACAAGTGCCGATACCTTCTCAGTGAGGGCACAGGATTAAGTGGGGGTGGGTGATGTAATGGTTACTAGAAACCGCCTCCGTGAGGGCACAGGATTTAGTGGGAGGGGGTGAAGTAAGGGGTGCTAGAACCCACCACAGAGTGAGGACAGCCACCAAGGGAGCAGGAGATGTAACAGGTGCTGGAACTCGCCTATGGGTGAAGGTAGCCACCAGGGGTGCGGGCAATGTAACAAAGTTCTAGAAGGAAGACCGAGATCTTCTAAGGCACAACAGTAGCCCTGACATTGTCCTCGCCCTACACACCGGCAGCATAGTCAATGAATGGCGCGCCAGCGAGCAAAATTTCACTATAAAAAGGTTAACAAGTCGGTAATAAATTATGATCCAGTGTGGAAGATGGAGTTGGTCACCACTAGGACCCTCACCCCACCGGCCCCTGCACGTGGTAGGATAAGCCCAGGCTGGTGCCACCATCCAGGATATGGATGGTCTGAGGCAAGCTGGCATTGCCGGGCAGCTGGCCGAGTAATGGGTTCAAAGTGCCCCCGCACTGAGGACAGAACTGCGACGTCTCTAGGGGGTTGGTGCGGTCGCCGAAGGTCCGCTCACACAGGTCGCACTGAAAGAGCTTCTCCGGGGGCATCCAGTCGGCTCCATGCTCCGGGGGGAGGTTACGACAAGGCAGCCGGTGCTTGGAATCCTCTTCATCCACGTTATCCTCTTCAGAGTCCGGCACCTGCTCGTAAGTCCGTCTCTGAGGGGGGCGTCTCTTCCTCTTCCCAGGACGAGGGCGGGTGCTGACGCAGAGGGTGGAGATACCCGGTAAAGGTTCCCGATATGTGCCGAAGGTCGGCTGCGACAAAGAGATGATCTCAGTATCTGGAGAAGAATAAGATGATGATCAGGGAAGAGAAACAACATACCGACCCACCCCGATGCCAGGATGCAACCCCAAAAGAAGTAGATGCAAGAGGAAGAGGGGTCAATTGCTTCTCTATATTATACGCCCTTAACTAGGAAATGTCACTATCTCACACTGTAGGTCTAAACGTTCACCCGCCATACGCACCTGCGTCAGCGGCCAGCGTCTGCTCCTTGCCATCCTCTAGAACGATGGGGTCTTCTTTTAGAGCCCATAGGGACAGGTCAGGTTCGAAGCCTGGGATGCCTGAAAACAGAGGCCAATCAGTAACCATAGTGGGAGCAGGGACCATCACCCAGCTTTCCCAGATAGAGACACAAATCAGAAGCTTCCATAATTCAACACAGCTCCAAGTCAAAGAAATGCGACAAGGTCATTAAGGATCCGATTGCACATCCCTGTGACTGGTAAAAGTATGTGAACCTTTCAGTAGGCGCTATGCCAATTGTGCAGCAACCCGCCTTCCCCCGGGGGCCCCCCGAAGAGCGTCGCCAACCCGCCTCCCGCGGGGGCCGCCAACCCGCCCCCCGCGGGGGCCGCCAACCCGCCCCTTACTCATATTAGATATACTGGTACCTCATGGCAATAGTAAAGTTGTAAGGAGTGGGTGGGGGTGGGTTAGTTACTGAGCCCTCTTCATACAACAGCTGCCAATTATAGCGGACACCCGCTATTAGCTGAAATCAGAAACTGCTCTGATCCCTGCTGTTTAACTCTGTAGATGTTACGGCGATAGGGAAAGGTGCTGCACACCATTCCTCACCCACATCAACCCCCTCTCCCCAGAACATTGCCTCATAAAAGCTTCCAAACCTGCTCCCATTACTTCCTGCCTACGGAGCGCTATCTTGGTACACCCTTCTATTCGACTTCAACTCCCCCTCTGATAGTAACCCCTCGACAACTATTTTTTTTTATTCACGTTCCTTTTTCCCTCCTCACCTTCCCAGAACAACTTTTTTTTATTTTTCCATCTGCAGAGACCTAGAAGGGCTTTTATTTTGAGGGACAAGTAGACGTTCTAATGGAGCCATTGACCATAGAATATACTGGGAGGGCAAAAAAATTCTCAAGTGGGGCAAAATGTGGTAAAAAAAAAAAAAAAAAAAAAAAAAACTTACTTGTGCTATGTTTACTAGTGTTGTGCTCTTACGGAGTTCAATCTTCGGTATAAATGATGTGTTCTCTGTATTCTACAGGTCGATACGAATCCACCAATACTCAACATTTTCCATTTTTAAAATTTTTTGTCGCGGCGCAACTTTCTGTGACCAATAACTTTTTTGTACTAACACCCACGGACTTGAGTGGGAATTTTTTGCAGGCTGGAGTGCACTTTTTATTGCCACTCATTTGGAATACATGCAACTTTTTTTTATTAAATTGAATCAAATATTTAGGGAACGTGAAGTGATCAAAGAAAACGCTATTTTTTTCTTCAGCGCACGGGATAAATGTGGTTATATTTTAATAGGTCGGACTTCTTCCGACGCGGCGACAACAAATATGTGTAACCTTTTTTATTATTTTATATTTGTAAAATGGCAAAAGAGGAGAGGTATGAACTTTTAATTTTTTTTTATACTTTAAAACATTTTTTTTTTTTTTTTTACTTTAAAGGGGATTTATCGCTTCATCAGTTCGGCTGTTTTCTTGAAGCTTTATTCTCTAATTTCCTGAAAGCCAGGGGAGTTTCTTCCCCTCCTAGCTGGGTGTTTCTTAACTGAAGGGGGATGATATCATCCCCCCCCTTCACTGTTCGTGCTTGCTCCCGAGTCAGTGAGCTCCCCCCCCCCCCTCCCGCCTGAGTCCACATGACACTGCGTCGTTCCTCGCCCTATGCAGTCTTATTTTGTTTTTTTGGAACAAAATTTTATTGACACATTTAAAGTGATACATAGAGTGAAAAGAAATTGTATATATCAATGAAAAGCAGTGTCATTTTACATTGTATCAAACGTAATCATCCTAGGTAAGACATTAGAAAAAACAAGTAACACCCATACCCCCCCCCTCCTCTCCCCCCCTCAATTGCCACTACAGTCAAGATCCTTTCTACCTCTATCCATGCTACATCCTATTGGTCACATAATAAGAGTCATCGCCTCAAATAGCGTATACACCTACGAGTCTCACACCCCACCAGTGCCATCCAAGTGTTAGAACCCGTATACCTCATCCACTCACTTTACGTTACTTTGAGAGGGCCTAAATCACCTGCCAGATCCCTAAGGAAATACCACGTTGTTTCACTAACCGGAATTACTTGTTCCCTTATTTCCTGCGGCGTCAAAAATTTTTCTATAAAAATTCTCCATTTTCTGAAAAATCCTTTAGTCAACCTTTCTTTATGTTTTTCCGCCTCCCTCCTGTCCAGGGATAGAAAACGCTTAACCTGCTGTACTACCATTTCAAGTGATGGGACATCCCGAGTACGCCACTTATTTAAAAGACACCTTTTTGCCATCAGAAAAAAGATATGAGCTAATGACGGAATATTAGACTCTTCTGGGTTTATATGAAAAACCATAAGATATGAGGATAGACCTAGATCTATATTCAGCCGTCCCTTGAGAAAGGCAGCTAAATCCTTCCAGAAGCCTTGAGAGTTTGGGCAATCCCATATTCCGTGATATAGATCTGACCCTGATTTTTGACACTTAGGGCATGCAACCAATCTGTCTGGTCTATCTGGGCTAGGAGGTATATCAAACCCATATATAGCGTGGTGAATTAGTTTGAAGTGTGATTCCCTCCAACTCTCACAAGGGATGATCTTTCTCACTAGATCCCATCCCTCCAGTATCTTAGAGGGTAAGTCTGCGTCCCCCATTTGGCGTGCCCATCTTTTGAAGAGTGGAGGTCTGCTGCTCATCCACTGACATTTCTTCAGAGTCCGTGTTAGTGTAGACAATGAGTTCTTACGTAGCGGATCCCCAATTAAATTATCAAGCCAATTGGACTGAAATTCCCTAGAATATGTTTTCAGGCGACTTTGTAAAAAGCTCATTATTTGAGCATAACCCAGAAACCACCCTTTTGTTGTACCCAGCTTAGCTTTAACCTCACTACTAGTTAGGAATCTGTGTTCCGAGGGGTGAAAAAGATGTTTCACCTTTTGTATCCCCCCGTTTCTCCAACCTCGGAATTCTGGATTTTCCTTTCCTTGGGGAAACTCAGGGTGACCCCATAAGTGCATGTGTTTTGAGCACTGAAAAGAAAGACCCATCTTTTTCCTTGTTGCCTTCCACGCTGATATAGTATCCTTAATTACCAAGGATTTTCGTAGATGAGCTAGGATACAAGAAAATTTTGTGTGTAGTAGACTATTCAAACTCCAAGGCTTTGATAGATTACTTTCAAGGGCTATGTTCGAAAAAAAATTGGATCCCTGAATCCAATCCAGCCCATGTCGTAATAAGCAGGCTAGATTGTATGTTCTGACATCAGGGAGCCCCAGGCCGCCCTTATCACTTGAAAGCATCAAAGTCCTTAACGTGACTTCCGGTTCCGGCGCCGGCGCATGAGGACGCGGTGAGAGTCGGCTCCCCGCGCCCGCCGGCTTTTAGAGCGACACTAGCTGTGTCAAACAGCACAGACCGGCCGACCATAGCGGGAACAGCCCGCCCGAACACCGGGGCACACTGCCCGGCACGGACCGCTCGCACCGCGGACTCCGCCTTCCCGCTCCGACTCACCCACCGCGGGACACGTGACGCTCCGGGGCCTGCTTGCTTCCCAAAGTGGGGCAGTCTAGAAGCGGCGCGCACCAGCAGCAGCAGGAAGACATCTCCCTTGGATGTCACGCTGGAACTGGGGTAAGGAGTTCTCCCCTGCCCCAGAATAACCCCAGAGGACTGATAAACACCCCGGAAGGGGGCTCAGGATACGGCCGGCTGGCCGCGTGACGGCATTAACCCCGGGCTGCCTGCACATATTCTACCCGGAACAAACAGCCTGCCTGCAGAAGGAGGGCCCTCTAGAGCTGTCCTGCCACACAAAAACAAGGGGACGCTGACTGGGGGCGACCCGCGCCGGGCCTTCCCCTGTTACTCACGCAGTGGACACGCCTGGCGTCCAGAGGGGCTACAAACCCCCCCACGTCCTGTCTGTTATACTCCCTAATGGAGAAATACCTCCTACGTAGTGCCCAGAAGACCAGAGCACCACGAGATCAGCCACAGGCTATACCTAAAATGGCCTCCACCAGCCACGTGCCGGCCAGGGAGAGACAACACAGCAGTGCCAGCAGCAACAAGGGGGAAGTGAACGATGAAGAATCCCTCCCTGATTCCTGCCCAGAGGGGTCCCAGGGCTCGCTGAATCCAGCCTGCAATGTGCCGATTGATTATAAGCTCCTGGCTACAGAAGTGGCAAGACAAATAGCACCAGATCTGCAGGCGGCCCTTGAATCCACCGTCCTGGCCTCTCTGCTCAAGCTGCAGCAGGATGTTCAAGCTCACTCTGCCAGACTCGAAGAATTAGAAAGCAGAGTAAATGACCTGGAGACTGACAACAGCACTCTGAACGCCCGTCTAAAGCTCTGTGCCAAAGCACAACTGGTGCAACAAGAACGCATTGAAGACCTTGAAAACCGCTCCAGGCGGAGTAACTTGAGGCTAGTGGGTCTCCCTGAATCGTTCAAACAGCGCGATCTACAACCCCTCTGCCAGGAAGAGCTGCCTGCTGTCCTGGGTATCAACCATGGCTGCCGTATCGAAAGAATACACAGAGTGGGCCCGGAGGGGAAGATGTCCAGCATCTAAATCTCAGCAACACAGAAAGCCGCACTGTGATAATGAGTTCCTGGACATTAATGACAAGGCGAAATCCTGGGGGCCCGTATCGCAGGCGAAAACAAGCCACTACTACTCCAGGGCAAAAAGTGCTGCTTTTTAAAAGATTTCTCCGCAGAGGTTTCCCAGAAGAGGCGCGCCTTCAGCAAAATTTGCACAGCACTATTCATCAGAAGATTTCGATTTCAATTCTCTCCCCGGGGCCACCTCAAGGTGCTGGATCCTGACGGCCCGCCCAGGTTCTTTAACTCAGCAGAGGAAGCAGAAGAGGATCTGCGTGACCTGACCAACTTCAGAGGTTCCCGCCTCCAAAACACCAGCTCGACCACCTGAGACGACTGCAGCTGACTCCCAAGAGACCTTAAAGGGGAGGACGGGGGAGAGATTCATGGATCGCTCACGATCTCTACACCGACCTCCACTCTCCCCTAAAGAAGGCCGCCAGCCGAGACGGAGGCGTCAACTGGACTTACTCCGGACTGAGGGGACTGACCAACCTGCTCGACGAGGATCAGGTTTTGGGGATGGGGAGGGCTGTCTGTACGAACTGCACCCAAGAGTTGTTTCCATCATTTTTCTTAGCTGAAGGGACATGGAGTATCACAGGGGTCTTTTTCGACTGTTTTGAGATGTAATTTCCCTTTTAAATAAACTGTTCATAGGCCAATCTAGAAAACTCAAAGAAAATTCTAGTAGCTTAAAGGTTTTAGCCGGTGGGGAGGGAGGGAAATGTCCTCTCACTTAGAAAGGGTTTTTTTCATGCTGAAGGAAAAAAGGAAGCCCTTTCCCAACGATTGGAGGGGGTTGCATGTAAACAGCCCCCTTCAGCGTCATCTTCATTTCTGCGGTTGGCAAATGTTTGTGTGCCTGTTATGCCAGTTTACTAGTTTGTTAAATTTGTCAGTGTCCTACTGCGTCCATCTTCCATGCTCTAATTTGATGCCCCAGATGACCTGCCAAAAATTTTTGAGTTCACCTGACAATATTAGGTGCCAACCCGCAGCTCTCCCAATAGAGATAACCTTTTATATGCGGATCATCTCTTGGAACATAAAGGGGCTCCTTTTCCCCGAATAAACGGATGAAGGTGATCCGCATCAAAAGAGACTTCGCCCTAATTTTGTTCTCCTACGGGAAACGCACTTGCAGGCTGAGACATTAAGCGGTTTGGAGAAGCGTGGGTGGGTCACGACTTTGGCTCCCCGTCTACATGTGGCAAGGCGGGGGTGGTCACGCATATTCATAAAAATTTCCCCTTTTGAGATGGTCTCACACGAACAGGGACACGGGGGAAAAGGGGTCTCGCATTTAAAGTAATCAAGTGGGGAGAAAGTGACCTTAGCACCCTTTAAATCTATGGACCCAATGGTCAGAACCGGGTTTATTTTTCAGGGAGTTAGCGGAGAGGATTTGTGCCGATCAAAATCAATGCCAAATTATGGAGGAGACATGAATGTGGTCTTAGACCAGCTTGAGGAAAAGGAGGGGAGGGCCAAAACCAAGCGGGGCAGAAGAGTCATTTCCAAGTCGAAAGGGAGTTTTAAACGCCGCCTCTTGGATACCACTAATCTCCACGACTGTTGGAGGAGCGGAACCCTGATGAGCGGGATTACACCTATTACTCCCCCGGTTCACCAGTCGTGGTCTAGGTTGGACCATCTTCTGGTATCTGACACCCTCCAAACTAGAATTGAAAGTGCCAGAATTTTGAACATGGTCATCTCTGATCACTCCCCAATCTCTGTGGACTTGATGGAATTCTTTCCGGAGAGGTGCAGACTTTATTTGAAGTTTCCTTCTTATCTTGCAAAACGGTATACTTTTGCTGAGACGGTCAGGGGTTGGTGATGACCTATGCTTCTGACAACTAGTCCCCCCGGGGAAAGATCCCCACTCATTGGGCGACTGCAAAAGCGGTGCTTAGAGGCAGGGTTTTAGCCTATACCTCCACTTATAAACGCAAGCTGAAGGGGGCCTATTTGACTCCCTCAAAAAAAGGTTAGGGGACCTATAAGACCTTCCTTGGGGATAGCTCTGACAAACCCAAACGGGAATGGGAACAGGCCAAGCGGGAGTTTGACCTTTAGCGGATCGTAGAGAGGAACTACATAGGCCCACACTTACACTCCACACTCTTCAGGTACGGAAACAAATCGGGAAACTTCTTTCCCGGCTACTGAAAGGGGCCTACAAACCCGCACACATTTAAGCTCTCCACACACCGGAAGGTACCATTACCACTGATCCGGCCAGGATTAATGACACGCTCAGACAATTTTATGCCACATTGTACTCAGAGGGTCAATTTCAAGCAGCGGATGGACGGCGATTCCTCTCCAAAGTCCAATTGCCGCACTTGTCAGATCGCCAGAGGGAGGAACTGAATGCGGACATAACTGAGGAGGAGGTCAAGATGGCTATTCGCCACTTGAAGGCAGGCAAGGCCCCGGGACCTGATGGGTTCTCGGGGGAGGTATATAAGATTCTGAGTGATCAGATCACCCCCATCCTCACCGACTACTATAACTCGATACTGCATAATGAGCCTGTTCGCCCAGAATCAAAGAACGCATACATTAAAATTATCCCGAAGAAAGGGAAAGACCCGCTGCTCCCTGCATCATATAGGCCCATATCCCTCATAGACATTGACCAGAAGATCCTATCCAAGATATTGGCTGATCGTCTCGCGTGTTATATGCCGCACTTGATTGGACCCTCCCAAAAGGGTTTCATCAAGGGAAGAGCGGCGGTGGGAAACATCAGGAAAGTGCTCGCAGTATTGGAAAGGGTCCGACACAAACCATTGCCAGGGGAGAGGCCTGTCCTGGTGGCCTTAGACGCAGAAAAGGCCTTCGATAATTTGCGATGGGACTGGCTTTGGTTTGTCCTGGATACCATGGGAATTACAGGGACTTTTAGGTCTGTCCTCTCGGCCATTTACGACGCCCCAACGGCCCAAATTCATACCCCGGGTTTCCTTTCCCCAAAAATCTCCCTCCAGAAAGGGACAAGACAGGGGTGTCCGCTTTCCCCCTTACTTTTTAATTTGGCCTTAGAACCCTTGGCACGGGTACTTGAGGATTCTGACCTCTTCTCGGGGATCCAGATAGGAGACAAAGAGGTGAAGACCGCTTTGTTTGCAGACGATCTCATACTATTTATGTCTGCTCCCCTGACCCAGCTCTCGCCAGTGCTGGAGTTGTTGCGATACTTCGGCACGCTATCAGGATACAAAGTAAACGTGTCCAAGAGTGAAGTGCTAGAAATTGGCCCGAAGCTATCACAGTCCCAGTGGGCAAACATGGGTTTAGACATTACCCGGGCTCAGGAACATCACTTATTTGGGTATCAAGATGGGTCGGACTCCAGACTCGATGTATAAGTTAAATATTCCTCCTCTTTTAAATAAAAATCTCCAGGATCTGAAGCGTTGGACCTCACTGCCACTGTCACTCGCCGGTAGATGCACGCCATAAAGATGGTCTGTCCCACAGCTGCTATACCCCTTACAGACCCTCCCATTCCTGCTCAAACATACAGACATCAACCACATTAACTCAAGCTTCTCCCGATTTATATGGGCAGGGAAAAAACCCCGTATTGCGCTACATAAACTGATCCTGCCAGTTAGGGCAGGTGGGGTGAATCTCCCAGATGTTAGGGGTTTTAACCTGGCCTGTCTGACTCGCCACATGCTAGACTGGATTGGGGGTCGCTCCCGCTTCTCGAATTGGGAATTAGACAGAGAGTTAATGCGCCCTTGGCACCCGCAGGCCTTGCTCCATACCAGGTATCCTAAGCTGCCCTCTCTGATTAAATTGTCCCCCCTGTTCCGAGACACAATAATGGCCTGGAAAGAGCTGAGGAAACGCTTAGGCCTTCCTTCGCTCTCTCCAAGGACATGCCCATTGGGACCACCCGAGTTTCCGCTGGGTCAGAGCAACCCGATGTTTAGGAAGTGGAGGGAGGCGGGTCTTTGGGCCCAAAGCGGGACAGCTAATGCAAGTGAGTTCTCGGGAAAATGCTAAAGCCCTTGAGATGCTTGAGAGGTTCTCCTTACCCGAATCACAGCTTTTGGCTGCTATCAGCTCTTCTATTTCTGTAATGGGAGACTAAGAGATGTCTCCAAGGAGACCATCCCTAACGGGTTTTCACACTTTTGTCACCACTCACGGGAGACTATTGTCTATCGAGGCTCTACGCCGACAAAGAGAGGGTGGTGCAGGAAACGGGTAGCTTCTCAGGCAATTCCACTCTGGGGCCGCCGATTGGGAAATGCCCAGATCCAGATATGATTTCCCCAGGGTGTTGTGGCCGTACGGAAACATCATCTGTGAGACCTGGCGGGAAACTTACTTCAAGATAATCCACACCGCCATCTACGCCTTCAACCTCCCCTCCACTCAGAACTTCCCCGATAGATTGCAGCACTGCCCCAAATGCGGCACACATAAAACTGACCTATGGCACGGTCTGTGTGAATGCAGCTATACACAATCCTACTGGGACACAGTCCTTCAGTATATTCAGCTTCACTTCGGGGTCACCCTAGAGAAGCATTATGAACTCCTGATCTTCCATTGCCCCAGGCCTCCGGACGCGGATGGGGGAGAGGGTTCTGAGGAGTCAGCTCACTCCACCGGTTTTCCGGGAATAGTTCACATTGCCCTTTTGGCAGCAAAACGGAGCCTCTTACAGTTATGGCTGAAGCCCACTCTCCCGTCAATCTCCGGGGTCATAAAGCAGCTGGAGGATTATCTTATAGCGGACAGAATGGAGACAGAGGCGTAAGGAGATCCCAACCCCCCGGGTTCTTCAGACGTTGGAGAACCTTCATAGAATCACATTATTCCGATAGGGAGATAGAAGCCCTTACGCAGAGGTTCAAATATACCGATTGGTACTGTAGGGAGGGAATCGGGGGCACACTGGGGAGACTTCAGGTCTGAGGAACTTTGGACTTGAGTATGAGGTTCCATTAAAGCCCATACGGGCGCGTGAGACGAAGATAGGACGCAGTGGCACTTTGGTAGTGTTGATATTTTGTTTAATTTTTAAATTTTTTTTACACCCTTGTAATTTTGATGTTTTTTTCTCTGTATGTATTATCTACATATTCCAGGCACAGGCCCGGAGATTATGCAAATACGTGATACGACCACTATTACATGTCAGAGATATGTGTTTATTGTTTAAATATTTGAAAATGCAATAAAATTTGTTTAAAAAAAAAAAAAAAAAAAAAAAAAAGTCCTTAACGCAATCCTATGGTGTCTACGCCCCCATATAAACAGTCTTAATTTGTAAGAGCTGTTTACATACCACAGGCCTGTATTCAGTCTAGACAGCCTTCTATGAAATCAGAACACTGATCTCTTCTCCGCTCACAGCTGGAGGTTTGTTACAGTTGAATCCAGTCTTCTATGAAGACTGGATTAGCAGTACAGATCTCCCTGCTATGTTTACACACAGGAGCACTTAGGCATTGAGGCACAATTCTGCTGTTTTCTGATTGTAGAAACAGCTGCAGTGTTAGTGTGTTTCTTCTGGCTGTGCAGAGTGAAATGCTCCCGGCCCCTTATTCTGGGTGAGAGAGACAGGAATCCACGCTCCTGTGAATGCAACCGGGGGCCAAACAGAATGTAAATTAGTAGAGCCGGCAGCCAATGAAATGAATGGGGGTGGAATCTGACCTGCACTGGGGAACAGTATTTACAGAAACAGAAGATAAGGCAGACTTTGAAAACAAGACAGCTTTGGAAATGACATCCAATTGCACAGTTGCTTGTTTTCACTGTCCCCTTACTCTGAAGACCATTTAATGAAATGATACAACCCCTTTAACTTTAGTCCCCCTAGGGTATTTCACCACTAGGGGGTGCAATAATTTATACAGCCTAATGCATTGTAATACAATGCATTAGGGTGTACAAAGATGGCGGTTTTACTACTTCCTGTCTGGGGCAGGAAGTAGTAAAACAGAAAACATTGGCAATGGAAGCCTTTACAAGGCTTCCAGAGGCCATGTTAAACCCTTACCGACAATGCACTCATACATCCAATGTTGGTAAGGGGTTAAACAAACGAAACTGCATCTAAAAAGCCGACGGTGTGAACACAGCCAACATAAAACCGGTCGCTCCCTACCTGGTTGTCATCTGTGGATGGAAAACACTCATCTCTAATGCTTCCTTCATGTTACCTGCCAATCCTCAGGGTTCACATACTTTTACCATGCACACACAGGACACTGCATCACCTTCCTCAATTAGTGACTCATTTCTTGGCTTGGGTTCTCTCTCTGCTGAATTCTGCAGGGTCCCCATCTTTCAGCAGCTCTGTGATGATGTAGGAGTGGGGACTCACTGGGGCTGGATGTGTCTTGTTCCTCCACCGGTTCCTCATGGTCCTCGCCGTCGTGTCTGATCCTCAGCAGAACGTCCGGGGTGACGCTGCCACCTGGGGCGGCCAAGAAGAGAAGGTGTGAGCAGCAGTCAGGTTACCCCTCAGTCTGTAAACCCTACAGTCTTACAGACACAGTCACATCATCACCCCTCCCCCCAGACACTCGGGGTCACTCACACTCATCCTGCTCCACACTCCTCCCGTCCTCTTGCTCTTCGTCTCTGATCTTCGGAGAACTTCGCCATTTAGGATTTTGTATCCTGTGGAAAGAACAGAGGAAATTATGAACCGCGAAGACCTGCAGCAGCCGGGACTCCAGAAGATAGACGGCTGGGTGTGCCTATGCCATAGTGTGCCCCAACCCTCCCCCTCCATATCCCGATCCCCTGGACGTATCCACATTTCCACCCTCCAGACCATTGCGTTTCTCCCCCTCTACCCTTCAGACCACTGCTCCTTTCCCATTCCAGATCCCTCCGCATCTCCCCCTCCAGATCCTTAGGTTTCTCCCCCTCCACCCTTCAGACCTCTGCTCCATGCCCGTTTCAGATCCCCCGGCTCCCCTCCTCCGTTCCTTCCCTCAGTCTAGACCCCTTTGCTTCCCTCCCTCAATCTCATCCCATCTGTTCCCAACCCCCCTACAGACACCTCCCAACCCTCTGCTGCAGGCTGGACATATCCTACACATCTCCCTGTTCATGTCCAGTTCAGCTGAGTTACATGAGGGCAACCCCCCACCCCATACCCTTGTACCAAGTACTGCGCAGCAGCCGCCTCTTACCCATCCCCTCCAGTGCAGCGTGGATCTCCCGCATCACATTCTTATACAGCTCCTTCTGCCAGGCATCCTGCCGTCCCCAAGCCTTGGCGGAGAAATATGCTGCAACATCATGGAACGTCACCAGGCCCTGCGGGAGGAACAGTCCCATGAGTACATTATCCTCCAGAGCTGCGCTCACTATTCTGCTGGTGCAGTCACTGTACATACATTACTTATCCTGTACTGATCCTGAGTTACATCCTGTATTATCCTCCAAAGCTGCACTCACTATTCTGCTGGTGCAGTCACTGTGTACATATATTACTTATCCTGTACTGATCCTGAGTTACATCCTGTATTATACTCCAGAGCTGCGCTCACTATTCTGCTGGTGCAGTCACTGTGTACATACATTACTTATCCTGTACTGATCCTGAGTTACATCCTGTATTATACTCCAGAGCTGCGCTCACTATTCTGCTGGTGCAGTCACTGTGTACATACATTACTTATCCTGTACTGATCCTGAGTTACATCCTGTATTATACTCCAGAGCTGTACTCACTATTCTGCTGGTGCAGTCACTGTGTACATACATTACTTATCCTGTACTGATCCTGAGTTACAGCCTGTATTATCCTCCAGAGCTGCACTCACTATTCTGCTGGTGCAGTCACTGTACATACATTACTTATCCTGTACGGATCCTGAGTTACATCCTGTATTATACCCCAGAGCTGCACTCACTATTCTGCTGGTGCAGTCACTGTGTACATACATTACTTATCCTGTACTGATCCTGAGTTACATCCTGTATTATCCTCCAGAGCTGCACTCACTATTCTGCTGGTGCAGTCACTGTGTACATACATTACTTATCCTGTACTGATCCTGAGTTACATCCTGTATTATACTCCAGAGCTGCGCTCACTATTCTGCTGGTGCAATCACTGTGTATATCACTTAACTGTGTATATCCTGTATGGAAAAAGTAATGTATGTACACAGTGAATGCAGCAGCAGAATAATGAGTGCAGCTCTGGAGCATAATAAGGTTATAAAGATGTTCCCCCTGCAGACAAAACTGACCCGCCCGGGTATGAGGCTCTTCTCCTCTGGTGCCAGCTCTCTCGGTTCCTCCCACTCCTCCTTGATGGCGGCTCTGCAGGGGCTCTGGTCACCACACGGCGCCTCCTCATCTAGAACAGACCACAGATGTGTTATTAACATATAACCGGCCCCTGCTCAACGCGGAGGCGCCTCTTCCTCGCCGCTGAGGAGTCTGGGAAAGCTACGGCCATATTGTATGGTGTGCGCCTCTACCTCGCCGCTGAGGAGTCTGGGAAAGCTGCGGCCATATTGTATGGCGTGCGCCTCTACCTCGCCGCTGAGGAGTCTGGGAAAGCTGCGGCCATATTGTATGGCGTGCGCCTCTACCTCGCCGCTGAGGAGTCTGGGAAAGCTGCGGCCATATTGTATGGCGTGCGCCTCTACCTCGCCGCTGAGGAGTCTGGGAAAGCTGCGGCCATATTGTATGGCGTGCGCCTCTACCTCGCCGCTGAGGAGTCTGGGAAAGCTACGGCCATATTGTATGGCGTGCGCCTCTACCTCGCCGCTGAGGAGTCTGGGAAAGCTACGGCCATATTGTATGGCGTGCGCCTCTACCTCGCCGCTGAGGAGTCTGGGAAAGCTTCGGCCATATTGTATGGCGTGCGCCTCTACCTCGCCGCTGAGGAGTCTGGGAAAGCTACGGCCATATTGTATGGGGTGCGCCTCGACCTCGCCGCTGAGGTGTCTGGGAAAGCTACGGCCATATTGTATGGTGTGCGCCTCTTCCTCGCCGCTCAGGAGTATGTGATAGCTGCGGCCATCTTGTATGGTGTGCGCCTCTACCTCGCCGCAGAGGAGTCTGGGAAAGCTACGGCCATATTGTATGGTGTGCGCCTCTACCTCGCCGCACAGGAGTCTGGGAAAGCTTCGGCCATATAGTATGGTGTGCGCCTCTACCTCGCCGCACAGGAGTCTGGGAAAGCTACGGCCATATGTATGGTGTGCGCTCTACCTCGCCGCACAGGAGTCTGGGAAAGCTACGGCCATATTGTATGGTGTACGCTTCTACCTCGCCGCACAGGAGTCTGGGAAAGCTACGGCCATATTGTATGGTGTGCGCCTCTACCTCGCCGCACAGGAGTCTGGGAAAGCTACGGCCATATTGTATGGTGTGCGCCTCTACCTCGCCGCACAGGAGTCTGGGAAAGCTACGGCCATATTGTATGGTGTGCGCCTCTACCTCGCCGCTGAGGAGTCTGGGAAAGCTACGGCCATATTGTATGGTGTGCGCCTCTACCTCGCCGCACAGGAGTCTTTGATAGCTACGGCCATATTGTATGGTGTGCGCCTCTACCTCGCCGCACAGGAGTCTGGGAAAGCTACGGCCATATTGTATGGTGTGCGCCTCTACCTCGCCGCACAGGAGTCTGGGAAAGCTGCGGCCATATAGTATGGTGTGCGCCTCTACCTCGCCGCACAGGAGTCTGGGAAAGCTACGGCCATATTGTATGGTGTGCGCTTCTACCTCGCCGCACAGGAGTCTGGGAAAGCGGTGGCCATATTGTATGGTGTGCGCCTCTACCTCGCTGCACAGGAGTCTGGGAAAGCGGTGGCCATATTGTATCATGCGTGCATGCGCCCCCTTACCCTCCTTCTTGATGGCGTGGCCATTGCTTCTGCACCCGTTCACCCCCCTCGGCCTCCGTCTCTTCGATCTTGGGCCGGGGCTCCAGGCCGGCGGCCATCTTGAGGTGCTTCATGATGCCTCGTATCCGGGCCTCGCCCACCGGTAGGTTCTTGAACCAGCGGGCGTAGCCGGGGCGGTGGTCGGGCTGCGGGGTGAGGTAGAAGGGCGAGTCCTTGGCCTTCATCTTGTCGGGCCGCTCCATGGCGTACTTCTCGTAGGCCTTGACCACGTCGCGGTCGGGCTGCTCGGGGCTCTCGTAGATCTGCATCCTCATGGTGTGGCCGGGGTGCGGGCGGTGGCGGCCGCCCGTCAGCTTCTTGCTGTGCTCCAGGTACTTCCTGCCCTGCGGGTCGGACTTGAGAGCGAGGTCGCCCCACCGCAGGGCGTGCTGCTCCAGGGTGCGCAGGCTGAAGTGCAGGCCCATGTTGAAGAAGAGCATGTGCAGCAGGGCGGTGGGGCTGTGCAGGCCGATGGCGCCGCTGGCGTACAGCCGCTCGATGTCACGCTCGCTCAGGGGCGCCGCCGCAGACTGGCTGGGGGTTGCTGCGCGGCCCAGGCTCTTTAGGTAGGATTGGCGCTCCCGCATGGCGGCCACCGTCTTCTTGAATTTGGTCTCCTTAGAGCGGTAGATGGCGTGCGGGTAGCCGCTCTTCTCGAAGTGGCGGTCCAGGCTGCCCAGGATGCCACGCAGCGTGCCCGCCTCATACTCCGAGCCGTCCGGCTTGCGGTGCGTGCGGATGAAGGTGGACAGGTGCTCGTCCAGCTCGCCCACCGGGATGGACAGCAGCGGCCGCTCTTCCCGCGCCCGGCACAGGTACGCCTGCACAATGCGCAGGTCAAACTTGGTCTTCTTCAGGGTGTTCTTGTTGTCCGAGCGCCCGCCCTCCACCATCTTCTTCTCTGACGTCATGGCCGCCGATTAAAAATCATAAAAAAGGCAGTTGACGTCACAGAGCTGACGTCACCGCTCCCCCTCCCAAGGCGCCAGCAGCAGCTCTCCGGGTCCCCCCTGCACCGCGCCTCAGACCGTCCCACCGCTCCCGTAACCAAAGGCCGCTCCTGCCGCCCTGCACGGACAAAAAACAACTTCCCGGCGAGCGGAAACCCGTGTAAGAACGGCGCCTTTACCAGCCGACGCGTGCGCAGTAACGACCGGCGAGCATGACGCATGCGCGGGTGGGTGGAGATACGCCGACGCCGGATAATGGGTGTCTGCGCAAGCGCAGATAAGAGCCGTTGCTAGGGGTGTTACTGGTACTACGCATGCGCTAAGAAGTATTTCCTGTGGACAGGAGACGCATAGTGGTGGTGGGGGGGCTTCTTTTAGGGTTAGGACAGTGTTTTGTCCTCAGGGGGGAAGAGACCGGGCGGGAGAGGGGCTGTATAAAGAAGTGCTAGACAGCATTCCAGAGCTCTGTGCCGTTTATACTGCTGTGCCCAAATCACATCACCCTATATACTGCTGTACCCATATAATACTGCCCTATATACTGCTGTGCCCATATAATACCTCTCAATATACTGCTGTGTCCATATAATACCTCTCAATATACTGCTGTACCCATATAATACTGCCCTATATACTGCTGTGCCCATATAATACTGCCCTATATACTGCTAATTACCACCCTATAATTTCGTGCC
>JAODAL010058208.1:0-22218 GCA_025379985.1 Phyllomedusa bahiana
TTTTCCCCTTTGCCAAACAAATTGCTAGCAATGAAACATGCGCCTAGTTTTTGTAGCCCAAATTTAGGCACATCGATTATACTATGAAAGGGTATACCACATGCCGTTTCTTCACTTTTTAAAATCAGTCTTTAACACCCCTTTAAATTTCGCGTTAAAAACTGGCCCTCTTTTCTACAGTCGCCCTAAGTCTAACCACTAACGTTAACCTTGCTTTTGCAAGTGGTCGACAAAAATGATAGGTCATTTAAAGGTTCCCTTTTTATAACACTAATTGTCTAGTCTGTCAGTTTTGTGATAATAGGGGTACTTTTTCAGCATTTTTTTTTTTTACTTTAATAAGTCCTCTGAAATTTACTTCAATCTCTTGTTCAAAAATCAAGCAGGGGACCATTCAATGTTTTCTCTCTGGAAAAACCACCCACTTTTTTCCCAGATCAGGTATGCATGTTTTACGATTTGTGAAATACACTTTTTTCTATATAAAAATAATATATATGTCCCATAACTTTTTAATTTTAAATGGACTTCTCAACCTGCAGCCCATCAGGAATCGGCAGCTTTTACCAACAATCAGAGAGGTAAGTGACCATGAAATTTTCCCTTAAATATTTTTTTTTTTTTTTCCGGAGATTCTCCATGTCTTTATTTTTTTTCTTTAAAAAATAAAATTTAAAGGGGTTATCTACTACATGTTTGTTTTATTTCATCCTGTTTTTGGTTTCCACTTTAAACCAGGGGCGGTTTAATGGCTTCCACTGGGCGCAGTAAAGCCAGGTCTGTAGCTATAGCAACCGTGCTGGAAGCCTATCAGGGGAGACAAAAGGTCTGTACTATAGTGCCTAAGGGAGCTGATGCACCCAAAAAGAGGGTATCTAGGAATAGGAGGAAATTAAAAATGGACCATATTACAAACTGACTTGTTTTTTGCAAGATTTTTAAACAAAAAACAACCCTTTAGTGGCAACCCCTTTAAGTTGCTCTCGCAAGAAAATAAACGGGGTCGATGTCACCCCACCGCGTTTGTGTCACCTTGTCTAACATCACCCTTTGGGGCCGTTCACTTTTAAATGGGGATGGTTTGTGATTTCTGCTGGGGAATCAGGGGCTTAGCGTCACAACCACAGCTGTATGTAAGCAAAACTCCTAACTTTGGGAGCACTGGGAACGGGTGGTTGGAAGGGAAGTATACATTTTTTAATTTACTGCAGCAGTTTAAAGTTTTTTTAAAATGGAAAGCATGGGCGGCCACTTTAACGTTGTAATCAAGCTTACAGAATCCCCTGCATAGCGGCCCAAACTTTCCCCTTTTTTGACACCATGATCCCAGACAAGCCCACAGTTAAATTCTTATTTTACAAGTGATTTCATCAGGGAAAAGGAAAAAAAAACCGAGATCTTAAATTTGGAATGGTTTGATAAAAATTGCCACATTGGGACAGGCTCTCTTTAGTTTGAAGCGGGCCCCTGGTGTTTAGCCACAGGCCCCCTTCACAACCCCTACCCTTAGCGTTTTTTCCCACCGGGGAAACCCATGCTTTCCCGTTTCGGGGAAATTTTAAAAAGGGGGCTGTGGGTTTTGTTTTAAAGTTCATAGTTACATAAAAACATATTTTAGTGGCCACCTGCGGGTTAAAACCCTCCAGCCTTATCTTTTTATTTTTGCAGCTGAAATCTCCTGCTTCCTGAAATTCCTTTGATCCCCCGGGGCTCGGGCGGCAAAAAAAACAAAAAAAAGGGGATGGGGCGGCGCCTGGCTAGGCGAACCAAATCACATCCGGACCGAGAATGCTTGATGGGAAAGTTTTTTTTTAAAATATTCAAACGGAATAGTACAGAAAAAAACTAAAGGGCCCTAAAAACCGGGTGCAACCCGGTCTAAACGCTTTCGAGCCGGGGGGCTCTTTGATCACAGTAAATAAAAAGGGGAGACCCCCATTTAAAAACATTCTTTACCCAATAAACACACAGGGGGTATTACTTTCATTTTCCTTTGGGGTTTTAAAACCCATTTAAGGAAACACAAGAAAGGTAAGAAATAGTCTACATAAAGCCCCCAAAACTTCCCTAAAAACAATATACTACGACAAATTTTAAATGTAAAAAAAATTTCTTTCCTGAAATTTAAAAAACCCGGGGGTTTCTAGTATCTAAAGTTCAGGACCCAAAAAGCCTCCTATGTCTCACCTTTCGTGCCCCAATTCCCTCCTCTAAGGGTTTTTTCCCCCCGGGTTAAAATTGCATAAAAAACAAATCCCCCCCATAATTTCCATCATGATGCCGTGAAATGCCCCGGGCAAAATACCCGATAATTTCTGTTTTTTTTTAAATTTGTTTATGGGGTTTTCCCTATCCTGGTTTTTTTTTTTCTTGTGGTTTTCCCAATATATTTTTTAATTACAAAGGGGGCTTTCTATTTTTTATACACAAAAAGGGACTATCCATTTAAAAGAAAGGGGAAGTTTTTTTTAAAAACTTTCTTTTTTTTTTAAATGTTGCACAAAAAAAACGAAGTTTTTCATAGTTTTTATTATCATAAATTGCACCGAGACCCCCAAAAGGGAAAAAAACCCCTGAAAAACCCAGGGGTTTTTTGGCGGATTATCAGCTATGAAAGAAACTTTTGGAGAAATGTTTTGGTTTTTTAGAGTTTTACTTTTTTTGGGGGTATACACAGGTGCCATTTTCCCCGGGATTTTTTTTCAAAAAATTGGGTTTTTAAAAACGCAAAATTTTTTAAATTTATTTTGTAAAAAAAAGGGTTTTAAAAATTTCCTTAAAGTTTTTACTGTTTTTTGGTGGAAAAAACAAAAGAATTGTTTGTGTTTTTGGGGGCTAGGGAATATCAAAAATTTTGGGGATAATAACTCTTGTTGAATTTAGTTTTTTTTTCTTTTTAGCTTCCTCCAAAATTTTTCTTTTTATCCCCCCTATACTTAATCTTTGATCAAATTATTTTTTTTTTCATAGATAAAAAACTTTTTCCCTTTATTTACAGGATCTTTTGGCCCTGAGGTTACCCCCCAAGGGGAAATTGCTGCCACTTTTAATGTGAAGAGTGGCACTGTCCCCTTTTTAAAGGGAAATTTCCCAGCTTTTGGTTTTTCTGAAATAGAGAAGTAAAAAAGCGCCAGATTTTACATCCCCTCTAAGGAAAAAGACCCAAAAAAGGGGAACACTTTCCCTTTTCCCAATTACACGTGAATTTCAGATTTTTAACGAATTGGGAATTAATATTTCCCAAAGAAAGACTGAATAGCGCTAAAACCCCGCGCCCCCATAAAATTAAGGGGGTCGCGATGTAGCGCCCTTTACCACAAAATCAGTCGGGAAGGGGATTTTAAATTGTTATAGATGACTTTGGGTTCCCACCATGCCATCAAAATTTTGGGAAAAGAGAGGGGGGGGAATTTACCCCCCATGGGGTCCCTAACAACTGCAGATAATACTTGTCGGGAATTTAAAAAATTATTTTTTAAAAGGAAGGAATTCTACATAACATAATAAAATTCCTAAAGTGGGGTTCATATGAACTAAAATTTTTTAAAGGAAAAAACAACTGCTGCAAGGGTTATGCATGTGGAAAACATAAATATGGGCTTCCAACATCGCAACATACCAAGTATGATTGTCGCTTCCATTGTTAAATTGGTCGGACTTGTAGCACGGAACTTAGTTTTTTTTATATAGCCGGGAATTCTCTGGACTAAGGCGCAAATTTTTTTACCTAGCCATTACTAGTCCCATTAAGAGACCCAAATATTTGAAATAATAGGCCCCAAAAACCTGGGGGGAAGGTATTTTTTAAATGTCCCTTTAGGTACGCCATAAAAAAGGGGTTTTCCCCGGGTCTGTGACACTGAGAAATTTTGTCTCTTTGTCTGTTATGGGAACCAAAGGGTTTAACCCTTCCTGTAAAAATTGATCTAGTTCTTTTTGAAAATTTTTGTTGGGTTTGTTTGTAACTTCGGGAGGTATTTTTGTCTTCCAAATTTTGAAGTAAAATTTTTTTTTGGGAAAAGGGTTTCAAATTGGGGGGAAACCCATTACAAACCGGGGGTTTCCCCCCCCCTTTTCTGGGTTTTTTTATCCTAAATTTTTTTTTTCTTTTTAACTCTTTTTAAAGGGTTTTATTTGACTCCAAGTTAAATTGTTTGCTCTATCATTTTCTTTTTTTTTTTTTTTATTTTCTCTCCTCTCTTTTTATCTTTTTTTTTAATGCGTAAGATCTTTTCCCATTTAAAATTTTGGGAAAACAACCAAACGGGGAAACCCCTTGTTTTTTAGCGGGGAAAAAACTTTATTAGGCATATTAAAGGATTATTTTTTCATCATCCTTAAACTCTTTGGGCTTTTTTTTGTGTTTCCCCTTCTTTTTTAAACTCCTGTAAATTTTTAATGTTAAAAAGTTCCTGAAATTTCCCATTCTAAAAAACTCATAAAATAAAATTTACTTTTCTGCAATTTTTTTTTCACATACTATAAAACCAAAAAAAATTGGGTTTTTTTTTCAGTTAACAAACCGCAAATTTATTGAAACAATACTAGTGCTAAATAAAACAAAATTAAATGGGGGGTGGGAAAATTTAGCCCAACTCGGGGAACTTCCCTTTGTGCTGCGGGAAGTATGGTGGGTGTGAATACAACCACCTGCAATCCCTACTCTTTCTCCGGGATGTCCGTTTTTCTGAAAAAACAAGGGGCCCCCGGGTTTGGGTGCTTTTCCCAAAAAATTATGGAAAAAGATCTTTCAGCATTACAACAAAAAATTTAAAAAAACGAGAAAAAAATCAAAAATAAAAAAAAATAAAAAAAAAGAGCAAACAATTTTAAATTGGAGTCAAAAAAAAAGCTTTTAAAAAAAGGGTTAAAAAAAACAAAAATTTAAATTGGAAAAAAAAAAAAAGCAAAAAAAAGGGGGGAAAACCCCGGAATAATGGAACCCCCCAAAAATTTTTACTTTCCCAAAAAAGACTAACTAACCCCTTGGGAAACCCCAAAAATACTTAAACCTAATTACAAAAAAAATTTCCAAACAGAAAATTTTCCAAAAAAACAATAAAATTGTTTTTTCCCCGGAAGGGTTTGCCTTAATTTTTTCTAAAACAACAAAAAAAAAACAAAAATTTCCCCAGTGTCACAGACCCCTAAAACCCATTTTTTAAAGGGCGTTTCCTAAGGGACAAAAAAAATTTCCTTCCCCCCAAATTTTAAACCTATTTTTTCAAGTAATGGCTCTCTTAATGAGCACTCAGTAAATGTAGATATCCATTTCAGCCCCTTTTCCCAAAAGAATACCCCGGGGTAATAAAAGACACTAAGTCAGTTTCTCAAATTCCCGACCAAAAAACCCAAAGGGGCACAATCTACTTGGCTATTTTGCGATGTTGAAACCTATATTCATTTTTACCACATGACATAACCAAAAATAAGCATTGCATTTTTTTCCCAAACATTTAGTTCTATGAACCTCCACTTCAGGGAAATTTATTAGGGTTTCTGTAAATACCTTTTTAAACATAATTTCTTTTTAAAATTTTAAGAAAAATATTTTTCTGCCCGTTTTTTTATGAGCCCATGGGAGGTAAATCCTCCCCCTCTCTTTTCCAACATTTTTTAAAGGCATGGTGGGAAAAACCCCTGCATCTATAACAATGATAAACCCTTCCTAACTTATTTTTTGGGATGGGCCCCTACATCGACGACCTCCTTATTTTTTGGGGGCGCATGTACCCCTCATACAGCCTTTTATGGAAAATATTAATTCCAAATTCGTACAATCTGAAGTTCAAAATGTAAATTTTTAAAAGGGAAAGTGTGCCGTTTTTGGGCTCTTCCTTTAAGGGGGTGTAAATCTGGACGCATTATTTTCTTCTCTATACAGAAAACCAAATCCCGGTAACTCCATATTAAAAGCAAAAGCTGCCACTCTTCAATACCTGGGGAGCAATCCCATATGGCGAGTACATCCGGGGCCCCAAAAAATCCTGACTAAGGAAGAAGATTTTAAACTATGAAGAAAAAATAATAATCAAAGATTTAAAATATAGGGTTTCAAAAAAATATTTTGGGGGAAGCTAAAAAGAAAAAAAAAAACTAAATCTCAAAAAGAGTTATTTTCCCAAAATATGATTTCATAGCCCCAAGAACACAAACCAAAACGTTTATTTTTTTTCCCCCAAATACCGTAAAAAAATTTAAGGGAAAATTTAAAACCTTTTTCGCAAAAATTTAAAAAAATTTTTCGTCAAGAAAACCCCAAATTTTTGAAAAAATCTTGGGAAAATGGGGACCAGGGGTATACCCCCAAAAGATGTAACACTCTAAATCCATCATTTCTCCCCGTGCTCTCATACTGATAATCCCAAACCACCTGGGTTTCTCTAAGGGGTTTTTTTTTCCCTTTTGGCGGAAAACGGTGCAATTTATTAATAAAACCCAAAAAACTTCAAATTTTTAATTGACACAACAAAAGAAAAAAAAGTAAAATAACTTTTATTTTTTTAAAATGTGATAGTCCCCCATGGGTTTTGGGATACAATAGAAAGCACCCCTATGTAAAAAAAAATATATTGGGAAGGGACCACAAGAAAACTAAAAAAACCCGGATAGCGGAACACCTTTACCAAAATTCAAAAAAAACAGAAATTATCGGGGAAAAGCCCGAAAATTTTTATCGACCTCATGATGGAAATTAAGCTGGGTTTGTTTTTTTTGCAATTGAACAGTTGGGAAAAAACCAAAATAGAGGGGGAACTGGAAAACGAAAGGTGAACATAGAGAGGCTTTTTGGGTCCTAAAATTAGATAAATAATTCCCCAAGGTTTTTAAAAAAAAGAACAGACCCTTTCTTTTTCATTTATTTGTCCCTAGTATATTTGGGGTTTTGGCACATGGGTTTTTGGGTTGATTAGACATATTTCTACCTTTTTGTTTTCCTCAAATTGGTTTTAAAAACCCCCCAAAGGGTATTATGTTTAAACCCACCTGTATGTTTTTTTGGCTAAAGAAGTTTTTAACTGGGGCTCCCCCCATTTTTTTTTATTACTGGATCAAGAGGGGGACCGGGCCAAAAGCTCAGACCGGGGTTCACCCCGGGCCTTTTTGCCTTGAGTACTCTGTACTATTCCAGTTTTAATATTTAAAAATTTCTCCCCATCAACCTTTCCGTCCGGAAAGGATTTCTTCCCTAGCCAGGCGCCGCCTCCCCCCTTTTTTTTTCATAGTTCATAGTACGTTAAAAAAGACTGTCCATCAAGTTCAACCAAGGTGAAAAAATGGGTTGGGGGGAGGAAGAAAGGATTTTAAGCCCACCCACCACTGGAATGCCCTGAAACCCAAAAAAAAACCAATCTGCTCCATGGGAAACCCCTCCTGACACAGAACCGCCATCAGACAGGATCTAAAGTTACAAAGCTACATACCATTCATTTCTTTTTTTATAAAAAATCTAAGCCTTTCTTTAAACTCCCCAAAGTTTTCCCTGGCCACTCCTCAGGGAGGCTATCCCCAAAAGATTCACAGTTCTTTCAGTGAAAAAGCCCTTCGGGATTGAATCCTTTTTTTCCAGCCGAAGGAATTCCCTTGTCTTTTTGGGGGTTTACAAAAAATTTTTTTCCCCATACTTTTTTTAGGACCATTTTATATTATAAAATTAAACAGCCCCCCGAACCGTCTTTTTTCAAGAATAAGTTCAATTCTACTAACCTCTCCTCTAAATTTAAATGCCCTTTCCCCTTTTAAGTTTTTGGTTGCCTCTTTGCACTCTCTAGCTTTTAATACACTTTTTTTAAACTGGGGCCCAGAACTTAAACCGATTTTTCCCAAATAGCGCACCAAGCTTTTTAAAAGCGTAGAATTACATCCTTTCCTGCAGTCCAGCCTCTTTTAATTTACGCCAATATCTTACTTGCCTTAGAGGCAGCTGATTGACATGGCAGTTAAATTTTGAAAGGTCGGAACAGGTATATTAAATGAAACCCCAGCAAAAATTCTTTGTTTTTTTTTTGGGAATAGTGCGGGGAAAGGGGTTTTTTTACATTTGTTTTGTATCACCCCCTGTTTAAATTTAAACCTTCATTACCGCTGTTGCATGTTTTAATCTTGTCGTTCACAGTTTTCTATCTGATAGGGAATAAAAAGTGTTAGCTTCCCCCCAAAAGGGCCCCTTTTTGTAACTAAGGGACGGGTTTGTAAGACGAGGAATCCCCTGCACAGGGAATGATTACCTCTCCAAATTTAAGAGATTTTGGTTTGTTACCCAATTCTCCAATTTGGCAATTTAAAAAGGTCACTCATTTGGGCCAATTATAGAGCTAATAACCCCCCCCCCCCCCCCCTCCCCTTTTTCCTTTGACAAATGCTTGAAAGGTTTGGTAACAGGGGAACAAAAAAATAAGGCACAGAACCTACATTAAAATTTAAAGTAATTTCTACCGGGAAACCCCAGGGGTCCCCTTTTATTTTTTAAATTTGGGAAAACCCCCCAAAATATTTTGTATTTTGGGTTAAAAACGAATACTGGAAAAATAATAAAAAAGTGGCATCAGGTTAAACTGACTACGATGCCCACATGTATTCTAGATGTACAGGGAATTTACCCTAATTAAAGGGTGGAAATGAAAAGGGAAAAACTCGGGTTTTTGTAAAAGCATTCCCTTAGTTGAAATCCAGAGGGGTTTTAAAAAAACCCTTTCACTTTAAGTTTTTTGCCCCCCTGGTGGGGACAGAACAAGCTTGCCCAGATCTGCTGTTTTCCAGCCGTTGTGTCCCTTATTCTGTAAGATGCTGTATTTTTCGTTTAAAAAAAATGCTCAAATCTCCCTTTTTTCAGCCGGGAAGTCATTCAAAGACCCTTTAAGATTTGTCTTTTTTTTTTTAAAACCCCCGCCCACCGGGGGGCTTCCCTGGGTGGGGGGTTTTTTTAAACCCCTACCATGAATAAGATTTGGGGGGTAAATGCCCCTGAAACCCCTGCATTTTTACATATAAAGGGAAACACAGTGCGGGAAAAGTATCTTTTCCAATAGTTTGTGTTTGCCCTCACAAGAGGGGAAACCCTACTTGACGGGTTTTCCCTTTAAACCTGTTTAAATTGGTTAAATTTTTATAAATTTTTTAATATGTTTTTTGTTAATATTTTTTTGGTTTTCCCTTACTAGAGTATATAGACTTTTTTTATTTTTTTTTATTTTTTTATACATTTTTAAAAAAAAAAAAAAAATTAACCCTTTATTTTTGACTTTTGTTGATCCACAGCACGCACAAAGGAAAGGGGTTTTTGACCGTTTTGGGCCCGAGAATGCTGACCCCCCCTTGGCTTTTCGGGTTCCCCCAACCCCGGGGCCCCGGTGATCAACCGACATCAACACCAATCTTGGCAACTCAGTATTTTTTTGCGACCTTTACACACCCCCAATGTTTTACACCCCCCTCCCCCGCCCCCTTAAAAATTCGAAGGAGACCCTAATGTGAAAAAACAAAACCTCTACTTCTTTCAGAAGGAGTGCTTAAGTATTTTTATGTATTTAAAAGGTTTATTTGTTTTTTACACTGATGCCAACCTCTGTGTTACTACTGGAAAGGTAAAAAAGTTCTTTAATTTTAAAAAGGGGGCCCCACCTGCGGCCCTTCGGCTGTCCCCCCTGCATCTTTCGGGGAAAAGGAAAGCTCCCTAGCGACATCAGAGATCCCCAATTTCCCTGCTCTAGTGGAAGATTTTCCACCGATTCGGGCTTTTTAAACCCCTTTTAGTTTGCCCGGTCAAAAAGAACGTGGGAAAGGGGGGGGGTTGTTCATCGTTTTCCCTTTTGAAAACCCTGCTGCACATGGCAGGGTTTGGCTGATGATTACAGGGATGGATCAGAGGGCCCTTGCCCTCCCCAGAGGCGGGGGTCTTAAAGGCTGAAGACATTTGGCAAAAATAAATTGTAGTAAAGTAAAGTCAGTGGTCGCCCGTTTTCGCCCCAAAATTTTGGGGAAAAAGAAAAAAATAAACAAAAACCCAAAAAAGCAAATAAACCCCACCCCCCTCCCCCAGCATTTTAAAAAATGCTTACCTTTCAAAGAAAAAATATTATTTTGAAATTTTTGTAGAAAATTCCCCTCCCCGGAGTTATATTTTTTTTTTTAAATAAAATTTTGAAATAAAATTAAAAACCCTTGGTTTCCCAAAAAAATTTTATTTTTCTTTGGGGTGGCCCTTTTAAAAAACATCTGATTTTTGATCCCCGGGATATTGCTTTGGGGCCCTTTTGTAATTTTATTTGATTTTATTTTTAAAAAATAAAAATTTTTCCCGGGTTAAAAGGGTTGCCCAAACCATGCTGTTTCCCCAAAAAGCACGGGACACCCTTCAGATCACGAATCCTGGGGGGGACGTGGGGGGTTGTTTTTTTCAGTGACTTGGCATTTTCGGCTTTTGCTGTCTCTTGCTATTTTTTTCATTTGAAAAGGACTGCGGGCGATTATATTCTGTAAAACACAAAGCTAAAACTTGTAATTGTTTTAAAAATTTGTCATTCACAAAGGGTTTAAAACAATTTTCTGGGGTATAGATAAAATGGGGGAAAGGGTGACTCATCATGGCCCCGACAAAATTTTAAAAGCAACAACAAAAAAAAAACCCCGGGGAAATCAAAAGGGGTAAAGACGTATTTGTAGCAGTATCCCCAAAAACTACACAAAAAAAAAATTTTTTAAAAAACCCGGGAAAAAAAAACGGTTTCATTTTAAAAAATAACTTTAAAAAAAGATATCAAACCCTTAAAGGAAAAAAGTGCATACACCTAAATAATAAAAAATTAAATTTCCAAAACAAAACAGGGGTATAGTAATGTCCATATGTTGTATAAAACTGGGACTTAAAAAAAAACAGAAAAAAGCCCTAAAAATATCCCTACTTGACCTATCACGCCCCTAAAAGGGGGAAACACGAGGAAGTCCGCCCCCTAAAAGGGCGCCCCCGGCGGGAACCTATTTCCCTAACCACACTATCCCTCCCAAAAGTTTGCCCCAAACTTGGTTTAAATTCAGTTTAAAGGGGACACCCAGGGGGAGGTAATCAGTAACATTTACAGGAAAAAAACTTTTTTTTTTTTTATCCCTGAACAAAGCAAAATAAAGAGCACCCAATCTATTTTATAAAAAGGTTCTTTTAAAACCTTTTCCAACATGTTAAAAAGCCAGTCATTGTTTAAAAACCCCTTAAGAAAACCCCAAGTAAGGAAATTTTTAAAAGGGGTTGCTGGGCTACAAAGAATAGTTTTTCAAATTGTAGGGAAAAAAAAATAAAGACTTTTTTTCCAAATATTTGCATTGTTCCTCTTTTTTTCCCAAAGAGTTTACAAGTAAATTTTATTACCCCCCATGGCTTTTTTCTTTTCCCCTCAGAAACCCCGCCCTTTGTAAAAAAATCTCCCGGGGTTTTTTTTTTCAATGAGATAAAAAAGAGAGTGATTTTAATAAAAAAGGTTGCAGTGTCAGTCAGGCCCTGTGCTGCCGGGACAGTAAAAAGCTTGATTTATCCCCAAGTAAACAGCTCTGAAATTAGGGCTTTTGTTTTTGGGGATCAGAAAAAGAATTCGCAAGTATTTTTGAGAAGAAAATTAATCTTTTTTAGCATCTGAAAGCAAAACCCAAGGTGTACAAGCGGGGAGCTTATGCAAATTACCCTAAACCCAGGAAGTGACGGGGAAAATTTTTTTCATGCATTCTTTAAAACCCTGGGGGGGAGACAACCCCTTTTAAAAGGTGAATCTGTGGTTTTGTTTTTATTTTTTTTTTTCTGGTGGTAAAAATAACTGTGTCTGCTACATGTGTAAAATTCAACAGAAAAAGAAGGAACCGGGTTTTAAACCAGTCCGTAGTTTTCCATCAAGATCTTTTTCGTTTTTGGGTTTGATGTTTTTTTTTTCATTTTTAAAAAATATAATACCCCCCTTTGAAGCTGTCAGAAACTAAGCATTTTTTCTCATTTTTGTAAAGGGTTTGAACTTCCGCCTGGGTTTGCCAAAATTGTTTAGTTTGTTTTTAAACCCTTAATGTACAGAGAGTCTATAGTTGGCTATCCAAAAGAAAAGAATGGGAAAAAACTGATCCCAGAAAACGTACAGACAGGAAAAAATCGGCCCAAAGTTTTGATTTTGGGTGGGGAAGTAAAACGATGAAGGGTACTTTTAGGAAATTTTTCAGCCGGCTTTTTCCCCGCGTAATTGCGGGGACGGGTTTTCCCCCTGAAATTTAAACCCCAGCTGCCTGGGGGGCGGGCCCCCCGGGGCCCCCATAGACACCATTATTGGGCCCTTTTCACGCTTAAAAAAGGTGAATTGCCCACTTTCTCCCCCTCGGGGGAAATTTCGCTGAGGCGGGGGGAAAGACGGCCCATAGTTCTTTTGAGAACTGGGGGTTTCCGTAATGACGGGGGGAACGGATTTCCCAGCATGCAAATACGGCGCCCCATTTCGGCGGGAAATTCAGCCCCCAAAAATAAGCCGTTTTAAACGGCCCCTTAAAGGGAATAAAAAACAATAACAGTCTGTTCAAAATTTTGTAAAAGTAAAAAACCTAAGTTAGAAAAGGAAACCTTAAAAAGTCTCTAAGCAGTAAAATGTTCTTTTATGTTCTGGCCTATTTGGGGAAATCCTTTACCAAGTAGTTTTACTGCCTGTACTCCCAAAAAAAAAAAACCATCTGATCCACGGCTTCTAAAAATGAAAACAAAAAACAGTGATTTTAATTCTTATATTTTTTTTTTGTTTTTGTTTATAACCTTTTGCGTTTTATTTTGTAACGGAATGCCAGGTGCTTATTGAAAGTAGTGATGGTTTTTTTTTTTTTCATGTGCAGGAAACTCAGGGGAAAGACGAGCACTCAGATAGCTAAACTACATTACCCATCTGATGGGGACGTGGGGGAAGAAAACCCACAGATACGGGAACCCTTTCCCCTGTAATTGATTTTTTTTTAAAAAATGGTTTAATGTTTTTTTTTTTTTATTTTTTTTTGCTTTAGGACATATTTTAACATGCAAAAAAAATAGAAATCTGATGTAAGGAATGGGTTTCCTCTCGAGGGGAAACTTTGTCCCCTGACAAAAGTGTTTTTAAAATAGATTTGGGGCAAAGCAAGATTTAAAAGTCTCAAAGGGGGCCCGCTTTAAAACTAAACAAGACGATCAGAAGCTGGCTAAATGTACCGTGGGTAAATTTTGGGCGCATTTTGCAGGGGCAGGTTAAAAAACGTCATTGACACTGGAAAGGGTCGGGTTTGTGCGTAAAAAAAATTGTTTGGGAAATTTTTTTGAAAAATAAATTGGGGGCTGAATAGGAAATCGGGGAGCTTCCTTTATTCCCTATTTCGTTTTTTTTTTTTAAAAATCACCAAAAAACGCCCCCCACCCTTTTTACCTCTTGTTATTCTGAAAAATAAAAAATCCAGCCCACCACCAAATACAGGGGCGTAACATACAACCCTTGCAGATAAATTTTTAAAAAAAATTTTATTTATTTGTAACATGGGCAATTTTTCATTACTTTCGGTACAACCCAGGGAAAAATACGTACAATTACATTAGGACACAACTACACCCCAGACAAAAATGTGTATGTATATATAATGAATCTGGGTCAAGCCAATACAGTTTTCCTGGAAACTATATTTATTAATCTTTAACTTGCATCAATGGTCTTTTAACTTTTAAAATTTAATAATAACCCTTTTTTTTCTTTTGCCCCCAACATTTTTTGGGCAGCCTTAAAAAATTCAAGGGAAAAATACAGTCATTACACTTTAAAATTTATTACAAAGGGGACAGAAGGTGTGGGGGCCCCCCTGTCGTGAGAGTTTCAATCTTTTTAGGGTGTAGGGGGTTAAAACCATACAGTAAGAAGGGCCAATTTTTACAATGGTCCACCCCCATGTTTCATAAATAGGGGGGGTTTACATAAAAAAATGGATAAACCCTTCCACCCAGACTGTACATTCTATATTTAGATAAAGTCCTGTGGTGCCCAAGTGAAAGGGAGTGACGGGGAGGTTTTGTGTTAGGATTAGGGATTTTTGGGTGGGCCCGAGGAAATGTATTTTCGGGGCCTTTTTAAAACTGTGAGGGTTGGGAATGTCCCTTGATCGCCCGGGGGGTTGCTTTTTCCCAGAGAATTGGTGCCGAAAACGTCTGAAATTTTGTAGGGGGGCAGGGGTGGTTGGGATGATTGAGGAATATGTATGTGCAGGGACCCTTTTGCAGAAATAAAATTTTAAACTGTGTGTGTGTATGTGTGAAATTTATATTATATATATGTATGATGTATGTATATGTATGTATGGTTAATTTTATGGTGTTTATATTTATATATATTTATATATATATATTTTTGTATATATTTTTTTTATTTTTGCCCTTTGTCCATACACCCCTTGAATATTGTTTTTTTGGATAATATTTCAACATATAACTGAGCCTTTTCTTATGTAAGTGCTGGTACCCGGGGGTTGCAAGAAGGGTGTGAGAGCCGGAGCTTCACGGGCCCTAAATGTTCCTATAAAGATGTTTTGCCCATTTTTCTAAAACTCCTTTCTTAAGAAAATTAAATATTTTCCCAATGGGGGAAATGTCCCCGGTGCTTCTACCCCCAGTCAATGGCCTCACCCCCAAAAACCCAGCAAAAGTCACTGAAAAAGGGGCCCAAGTTACACAGCACGGGTTTCGGGTCGTATTTTGGGGTTTTCCCAGTATTTTAATCCCCCGGAAAATTGAGTTTAACCTGTGTCCCTTTAACCGCAATAAAATTGAGCTACGGTCAAACAAAACCCGGGATTTTTTGTTGCCCGGGATTTAAAACCCGGGCCGGTCTCTGCGGGAATATAGAATCATGTTCTATCTTTGGGGTTTTTCACATACATTTTCATTTTAACTAGAAAATCCAAAACCCAACCGTGTTTTTTTGGGCAAACCCGTCCCAAAAAACTGTGGTTTAGCGATGTTTAAAAATACTGACGGGATTTCCCCCCTCCACTTTTAATATTTGGGGTGAAATTTTCTACCCTTTAAACCTCAGTAAAATATTATTTTACATTTACCTGGTATTTTTATGTACTAACAGGACAGTTTGGGGAAGGGAAAAAAATTTTTCTTTAACAGGGCCCCTTGTTTAAATTTTTGTTAAAATTTACGCATTTAAAAGAAAACCCTGTTCCGTTGGTTTATTTTTACCCTTTTCTGGGAAAGGGAATGATTGGGGGGAAAAGAAACCCCCTTTTAAATTTTTTAAATAAAAAGCGAAAAAATTTATTGAGCAACCTTAAGAGGCAAAAGGAACTCGTTTCCCCCCAACCCACACCATGAGGGGACAGTTTTCCCTGTATCATTTGTGTTTTCCCAGAGCAAATTTTGCATTACTGTAGGGTTGGACGAGTCGCGTACTTTTTGGTTTCACTTTCAAAATTTTCTCGTTTTTTTACCCCGGAAATCCGCCAACCATTTTCATAAAAACCCTATATTCTACCCCAGTTTTTTTCCATTCTATCACACTTTGCTTTAAAGGAAAGGTGGCATAAAACCACGGGCCCCTTCAAAATGGCTTTTTAAAGCTGAAAAAAGTTTGCGGTTACAAATTTCTATTTCCCAGTTTCAAAACCCAAAGGGGCCGGATGTGATATTTAAATATGGGAGTTTTTAATGGACCCTACTTTGGGGAGGGTCTCCATCACTTGAGGGGTTTTACTGGAAAATTTTTAACTTTGCATACAATTGTGTTTTCTCTGACAACGGCAGCAAAAATTTTTTCTTCAACAGGGTTTTTAAAAGGGTTTTTTTTTCCATCAGGTTTTGGTTCCACAGCCAGCTCTATTTTTTCCCAATTTCCTATTCAGGTGGGGGCTTGGTTTATACAATGACTGACATTTCTCCCGCTTTTCCAACTGACCCCCTTTTTAGGAGGGGTTTGCCCTTTACCAAAAGTAGTACAAAAACTTAATTTAATTTTAATAAAATTAAACTTTATATTTACCAGTCAGCTCTTATCCACTATTTGTAAGGTGTTTTTATAACTTTTAGCAAATGGTAATCGAAAATGCCAAGAAAAAGATCTTAAAGCAATAAAAAGGGCTTCAAGAGGAAACGGGAAAAAAACATAATAAGTTTTTTGGGAAGGGAAGAATTCTGTTAAATTTAAAAATTTTTCTAGTTTTTGGAGTTTTTTTACTCCCAAATCCCGACTTTGGAAACCCGGGGAAAAAACCCCTTTCCCTATATTTGACCTATATTTAAATGGGTTGGGGAAAAAGGGACATGGAGCAGGGAAAACGGTTGTTTTTTTACCGTCTTACAGCTGCCTTCATGGCTGGAATCGCAGTTGGTAATTTTTGACCCCCTTTAACGAACTGGGAGTCACACGATTTGGGGTCCCACATAAACTAAATTTTTAAAAAAAAAAATAAGGAAAACCCTTTTTAAAATATACACAAATTTCCCAAAAAGCCAGTCCCAAACCCCTTTAACCGGTTTAAAGCAGCGAGGAATTTATAGTGAGGGGCCGGTTTATCCAGGAGGTCTCTTTACTGATATGCCCTAGGAACACAATGATTGTTAAAGGAATAAAATTTAAACTTTCTTTCATTTTAATGGTTTTGGGGCTGGTTCCTTTAAACCCTTTTTTTTTTTCCTTATAGACATAATTGGTATTGGGCCCCCTTCCAAAATTCTATCTTATTTATCCATTTCAGTGAAATTTCCCTAAAACCCGGGGGAAAAAAAAAAGAATTGCCAATTTTTTTTTTTTTTATTTATTTTTTTTTAAGGGTTGGGGGGAAGGCACCTTTCCATTTACAAAAATTGTAAACAAAAGTGATTTTAAATTTTTATGTAATTTTAAAAAAAAAAACCCTTTTTAAAAACTACCAAATTTAGCCCGGAAATAAAATTTTCCCCCCTGCAAAGACTTTCTCAGTAAATTAATTTGGGATATTTTAATAGTACCCCCTAAAAAAGGTCCAGCAAAAAAAAAAAAAAAAAGCCCTCCCCCATTTTGGGTTTACAGAAAAAAGAACCTTATGGCTCACAAAAGGCAGGAAAGCCAAAAAAAAAAGGTTTTTTAAAATTTCCCAAAAAACCCCCCGCCTGAAATTTGTTTTGCCCTTTCGATTTTTTATGCATTCAAAATTTAAAAGGAACCCCTTTTTGTTTTTGGGAAAAAGGGAAAATTTTGTTAAAACCAGATTTAAACCCGAAAAACAAAAAAAAAAAATAAAAATTTTGGGGGTTTGTATTTTATTTTTATTTTTTGGGAATCCTATGCAATTAAAATACAAAAAATTTATACTTTTTTTTTTGCTGTAGGGGGGGTGGGGGGAAAGAATTTGTGAATGGGGATGGGAGGCCTTCCCTCTCACTTTTTTTATCTGCTGCTTTTTTTATGTAGTGTCTTACAAATATAGGTAATGGGTTTCCCATGTTTTCTTGGGGGAATCTTTTTTTTCATTTGGGGGAGTTTTCCCGTTTTGTCACACCCTTTTCAGATCCCCGTGATAAAATTGTAAACCCTTTTAGACCTTGGTTTGGCCCCGAATAGAAAACCGGGGCGAACATTTTTTCCCCTCATGTTGTGGGATTAAAAACCCAAGGGGGAAAAGGGAAGGACAACCCAGAAAAATCATGAGGGAATTTTTAAGGGAATAAAATTAAAAGTGATGGCCCCCATTTTTTAAAATTATATGTATTATAACCCTGGGGATTTTGGGGCATAGCAAAATGTTTGGGGCCAGTATTTTAAAAATGGGGTCAAAAAATTTAGCCCGGAAAAAATAGGCCGGTAAGTTTTTTAAACCCCTGTTGTAGGGAACTTAAAACTAAAAGGGAAGGGGGGGGAAAAATTTGGGCCGCCCATTTCAAAAAATTTTCGATACTGCAGTCACACATTGGCGCCCCCCACATAAACTAAATTATTATTTAAAAAAGTGATAGCGTCCCCCTTTAAAGGGTCCCTTTTTTTTGATTAAACGAGGGAACAAGGGCCTTTTAAAGGATTTCCCTTTTTTTTGACATTTCCCGGTGTTTGTGGTTTGTGTGGGGGTTTTTGGTTTTCTATCAATATTTGAGTGTGTAATTATTTAAAATACCCTGGTTAAATAATTTTCACATAATTTAAAATGACCCCCGGGAAAGGGCCCGGTTTTCCCAAAAAAAAGATTTGGGAAAGACTGTAACAAGGGGAAAACCCCCTTTGACGAATCCTAGGGCCCTTTAGGGAAAATTTTTTGGGAAAAAAAAAAAATTTAAATTTTTTTTTTTAAAGCTGGTTTTAATATATGGGTTTTTCCCGTGCAAAAAAATTGGGGTTTTTTCGGTGGGGCACGGACTTGGTGAAGGTTTACTTACTCTCTTTTATAGTCCCCATTTTATTTCAGTTTGGGAATATAGTTCACTTCCCCCGCAACGGGGGTTTTTTAAACCCCTTTATCTTTTTCTATACAGCAGATTTTCCCGACCATTGGGAGACTGCAGTCCCAACCCCCATTTAAGTGCAAAGGGGCTGCCAAAACAGCAGGAGTGTTCTGTTAGGAGAAAACTTGAAGGGCCAAAATGCTGGGGTTTAGCCCCCCAGTTTTTTTTCCAGAATTTGCAGGGGTCCCAGAAATTTGAAAAAACCCACTTCTATAAGGTTTATTGGAATTTTTGTTGTGGGATGCCATGACTTTTTTTAGCATTGGCGTTCTTCATGTTTCAGGGGATGCATTGTGGAAATTTTTTTAAAGCAGATTCAACACAAAACTATCCACAAATAAAGTAAATTTCAAGGTATTAAAGAATGGTTTACAATTTTTTCCCCCTTTCATTTGGGAAAAGAAAATCCCTTTTCCAGGGTTTTTTTCTGGTTTTGCACAGTTTTTTAGGTTTTTAAGAATCAGAATCTGAAATGCGTGTCCCAAAACCATTACAAAATCTTTCAAAATAATATATGGAAATCTAATTAAAGGATTTTTAGTCAGTTTTGCCAAGTAACTTTCCCATCTGCAGAGGTTGTCTGCTAACCCCGATCCCAGGGTTTTGTAACCCCTTAAACCCCTTTCAATTTACATTAAGGAGTTTATTAGTGGGGGGGCTTGCTCAGTTTTTCCCCATTGGCACACCTGCAAAAACAATCAAGGTCCCGGGAGGGGGTTTTCATAGCAAACTAAGGGGTCTTAAACAAGCCCCCAAACCTGCCATTTATGTGCTTTTAGGGTTTTCCTTTAAATTAGGGGCTTTCACCGGAGTGGTTTTTTTGGGGCTTTTTGATGGGGTTTTTTTGGGTAAGTTTTTTGTGCATCAAGTTTTAAAACATTAATTTTTTGTCCCTTTCCCGCCAAAAAAAAAACCAACCAAAAAAAGCACCAAAACCGCACCGTGTGAAAACACCCTTTTGGGGGGTAATAGGGGTCGCCTGTCAGAAAAAACCCCGAAGAAAACAGTGTAATGCAAAAAGTTTTTAATTCACCCAAGGGTGATCAGTTTAAACCCCTTTAAAGGGTTAAAAAATAAAATTTTAAAAGGGATTCAGGCCGGGGGAAAAAAAGTTAAATAAAAAACAAAATGCTGTAAGAAGTGGCAAAAAAGTATTAAAAATTGTTTAAAAAGAAAAAAACTTATACACATTTTTTCTTTTCTGCATTTTAAAATGAATACATGATAATTTTAATACTTATGACACAGGGGAATGAAGAAAGGGAAAACCCCCAAAAAAAAATGTTATGATTTCTGTCTCCCCCCCCAAACCCCCAAAATAAAAAAAATTTTACCAGTTGTGTGTAAAAAATATAACTTTCTTCAAAAAAAAAATTATTACATTAAACAGGAAAAAATAGCAAATTTTTTTAGCTTTTTGACTTTAAAAATTAAAAAAATTTATTTTTAAAGCCTCCATTATTTTTGAATTTTGGGTTTAAAAATACTTAAAAAAATAAAACCATTTCGTACCAGTGTTTTTAAAGGAAGAGAAATGGGGAATCCAACGGGTTTGCCTTAAATTGCCCCAAAAGGTTTTTTTTATCTCCCCTTTTCCGAGTGTATAGGTGATATTGTATATTACCCTTGGTATGAATTTTTTCATTTACTTTTTCCTGTTTCCCCATAGGGCGGAGAAAATGCACATTTCTGAGGAAGGGCCCTCCCTGAAAAACCCTTTAAAACAAACAGAATTGGGGCCCCGACTTCCAAGAGTTTATGATTTTTTGGGGTGGGGAAATTTTTATTTTATCCCTTTCCCCCCACTTTAATAAATGCCCCAGGCTTTGGCGGGGAGGTAACGGGTTTTGGGGTTTTTTTTATCATCTTGCACATAAATAGTTTCTTTCCCCAATGCTTTTTCAGTTACACTAAGGGGTCCAAAGTTGACATCCCCCGGGCTCTTCAAGCCGAATAATGATCCTAAAAATGTACCCGAAAAAGGGGGGGAAAAAAAAGGGAATAGGGGAAAGATTGCTGGACGTGGAAGGTGGTTAGTTGGGTTTTTCCCCCAATTAGGGCACAAGGGTCACTTAATGGTAGCTTTTTTTTTTATGTAGCTTTAAAATTACCCCTGAACTGTCCATTTAAAACGGTTTTTAAAGTGATCCCAATTAACCACTCCCTTTTGTCCAAGGGAGTTCCAAATTAGATGTAAAAAAAATGTCTGAGTTTGGGGGGGACTAACTAGGAAAAAACAGACAGGATTTTTTTTTAGAAGTTTCCCCGTTTTTTTTGATGGCTCACATAATTTTTTTTGCTTCAGTAAAAAAGGGGGCCCGGGGTGCCAAGAGGCGCAGGTTTTTTGACAAATATAAGCCAAAGAAACAATGGAACTGCATAATCCTATGTAAAAAACCAAAAATATGCTTTGGGAAAATTTCTAATTGCCCATATCCGGCAAAAAGGGACCACCTGATTGTAGCTGTTATTCTCATGGGCGTAAAACCTTGAATTTTAAAAAGTAATATAAGGATGGGAGAAAAACATGCATGATGGTTTTAAAATTAGCAGGAGGCCCAAAATCATAGTTTTTTCCCCCGGGTTTACACCAAATCTATCAAAACTAAAAATGTAGTGCAAGTTAAAAGAATTTTTTTACTAGTATGGCTTTTGGGGTTTTTGTTTTGTTTATTGGGGGTGTGCAACATATGCCTAATGTGTTAGTGACTTTTGTGCGTCATGTTTTTAGTATTTGAGCAAGTGGGTTTTTTGTGTAAAGGGGTGTGGGGGTAAACTCGGGGCTAAAAATGGTTTTTGGGATTTGGGGCATTTTTTTAGTGATGTTTTGTAAAATTTTTTGTCCCAATAAAAAAAGACTACGTGAGATTTTTTCATTGTTTCCCGAAATTTTTGGGTTTGTGTGAGGGGGAGGGTTTTCAGTATGTACGTGTATTTTGTGGATTTTTTTTGGGTTTTGTCATTTTCCAGAAAGTAAAAAGGGTTTTTGCATGGGATTTACCCTGTAAGCAAAGGTTTGTCTGAAAAGGTTTTTGTTGTAGAAAATTTTGTTTTGCTGTTTTTGATGGAAAATTTTTATCGATATTCTTCTAAGTCGGGGAATTTTCCAGAAACCCTTTCCCCCTAAAATCACATTCTGATTGAAGGTGTGACTGATGTGGGCACACTTGGGGTTGTAATCGAACTCGCATTTGGGGAAAGGGGGGTGGCGTCATTTAGCATTCAGAAAAGGTATTTCGAGTGGCCCCCAGATCCTTTGTTGGGACCTCGCACCTGTCTGATAAATTTATGGGATTCCTATCAAAATTTTAATGTTTATAGTGAAAAAAACCCTTTAAAAGCCACAAAAAAAAAAAAGAAAAAGTTTTAAAAAACCCGAATTGGGGTGTAAAAACAACACAATAAAAAATGTATATAAAAGCATACACCCTTAAGAGAAAACTCAACCAAAGGGAAAAAACAACACCAGAAAATTTTGTAATTTATTAAAGCAAGAAGTACAGTTTAATTTTATAAAAAACATACCTATGAAAAAATTTTTAAGTTGGCGGATTAAAATGAAAAAAATAATTGCCCACATATGGGGAATATGGGGAAGGAAAGAATTTTTCACCAAAAAGGGGGCACCCCAAAAACCTTTTAAAGGGACAAAAGAAGTTACAAAGGATTATGTGAATTTGGGACAAATTTAACACGAACAAAAAAGGGCCTTTCCACTTAGTAAACCCAAAAATATAATTTTTCATTTCCCTGCTTTGGGGCCGGGGGGGCGTTTAAAA
>JAODAL010058209.1:0-22218 GCA_025379985.1 Phyllomedusa bahiana
AGAACAAATTTGGGCCGACCCCGAGATGGAAGTACAAACCGAAATTTCTTTCCAAAAAGGCAGTCCAGCATTTCATAAATAGTAAACAAAAGGGGTGGGCCAGCCCTTTGGGTTTTTGGGTTTGTTCCAAGGTCATGGAAACGGGGACGTCTGGGCTGAACCAGGCTGGGACGGGGCCCGCCAGGGGACCGGGGAATCCCCGGGGGCCCCCCCCTGACCCGGGGGGGCCCCCGGAGTCGTCCCGCGCCCCCCGGGCCGGTGCGCATCCGGGTCCCTGAACCCCGGGATCGCGCCCCGACGCCCAAGCCCGGGCCCGGTAGCTCCTCCCTGCTCTCCCTGACAGCTGAAGACCTAGGCCTTCACCGCCGGGCGCCCCCCCCTACTGCTGACTAGGCGGGCGGTGAGTCACTCCACCGCGCCGCCTTTTGCAGTGCAGCAGGACCCGGCGGCCTGGGAGCGGCCGAACAGGAGCTGGGCGGGAGCAAGGTAAGGGGGCTGTTTGGTGTTTTTTTTTTTTTTTTTTTAACTATCTACAAGGGGGGCCCTTGCTATAAAGGGGGTCACTGGCTAGAAGGGGTGACCTGACTACAAGGGGGGAATCACTGGCTACAAGGGGGGTCCCTGGCTATAAAGGGGGTCCCTGGCTAAAAGGGGGGGGCCCTGGCTATAATGGGGGTCCCTGGCGAAAAAGGGGGGGCCCCTGGCTACAAGAGGGCCCTGGCATAAAGGGGGCCCTGGCACAAGGGGCCCCTAAAAAGGGGGGCCCGGCTAAAAAGGGGGCCCCGGGCTATAAAGGGGGCCCTGGCTACAAGGGGGCCCGGGGCAAAAAAGGGGGCCCCCGGGGCTACGGGGGGGCCCTGGCTAAAGGGGGGTCCCAGGCTACAACAGGGCCCGGGCGATAAAGGGGGTCCTGGCTAAAAGGGGGGCCGTGGCTAAAAAGGGGGGGTCCCTGGCTAAAAGGGGGGACCTGACTAAAAGGGGGGGCCCCCGGGCTAAAAAGGGGGGGTCCGGCAAAGGGGCCCTGGCTATAAAGGGGGGGCCCTGGCTACAAGGGGGCCCTGGCTATAAAGGGGCCCTGGCACAAGGGGTCCTGACTGCAAGGGGGGCCCTACTGAAAGGGGGGTCCCTGGCTACAAGGGGGACCCTAAAAAGGGGGGGGCCCTGGCTATAAAGGGGGCCCGACTAAAAAGGGGGGGTCCCGGGCTACAAGGGGGGAATCCCTGGTAAAGGGGGGCCCCTGGCTACAAGGGGGGACCTGACTACAGGGGGAAAATCACGGGCTAAAAGGGGGGGACCGACAAAAGGGGGGGCCCTGACGGGCAAAGGGGGCCCTGGCTAAAGGGGGGCCCGCTAAAAGGGGGGCCCCGGCTAAAAGGGGGGCCCTGACTACAAGGGGGCCCCGGCAAATAAAAGGGGGCCCCTGGCTAAAAAAGGGGGGGGTCCCGGGCTCAAGGGGGTCCCTGACTGCAAGGGGGTCCCTGCTCAAGGGGGGTCCCCCGGGTTTAAAAGGTGGGGGCCCCGGGGCTACAAGGGGGGTCCCGGGGGCACAAGGGGGGGGTCCCTGCACAAGGGGGGTCCCTGGCTAAAGGGGCCCCGGGGCTACGGGGGGGTTTCCCCCTGGCTATAAAAGGGGGTCCCCTGGCTAAAGGGGGCCCTCTACAAGGGGGGGGCCCTGGCTAAAGGGGGGACCGACTAAAAGGGGGGCCCCTGTAAAAGGGGGTCCCTGGCTACAAGGGGGACCTGGCTACAAGGGGGGTTCCTGGCTTAAAGGGGGTCCCTGCTAAAAGGGGGCCCTGACACAAGGGGGGCCTGGCTACAAGGGGGGTCCCGGGCTACAAGGGGGGCCCCTGACTGCAAGGGGGGCCCTGGCCAAGGGGGCCCTGGCTAAAAGGGGGTGCTCGATAAAAGGGGGGATCCTGACTACAAGGGGGGCCCGACAAAAGGGGGGGGGACCCTGGCTACAAGGGGGTCCCTGGCTAAAAGGGGGGGCCCTGACTAAAAGGGGCCCCCTGGCTAAAAGGGGGGGGCCCCTGACACAAGGGGGGGCCCCCTGGCTACAAGGGGGGGCCCGGAAAAAAGGGGGGGCCCGACTCAAAAGGGGCCCCACTAAAAGGGGGTCCCGGCTACCAAAAAGGGGCCCCTGGCAAAAAAGGGGGGCCCCTGACTACAACGGTCCCTGGTTCCTAAAGGGGGGCCCGGGCTAAAAGGGGGGCCCCTTGATACAAAGGGGCCCCGGCTCCCTAAAGGGGGCCCCTGACAAACAAGGGGGACCCTGGCACCTACAGGGGGGCCCTAAAACCAAGGGGCCCTAACACCTAAAAGGGGGGCCCCCGACTACAATGGGGCCCTGGTACCAAAAGGGACCTTGAACTCCTCAGGGGGGCCTTGCTACAAAGGGGGGCCCTGGCTACCTAAATACTAAAGGGCCCTGACAAACCTAACATTAAGCTAAAGGGGGGGCCCTACTTCCTGACCTAGCTAAAGGGGGCCCCTAACACGTATACTACCTAAAGGAGACCCCAAACTCCTGCGAACTACCTAAAAGAGGCCTTAATGCTGTTACTACTTCATGGAAGCCCAAAACTCCCCTGAACTACCAAAGGGGGTCCCTAACTGCTTGCACCCCTTATAAAGGGGACCCAAAATCCCTACAGCTTACCTAACTGGGAAAACCCCCTACCTACAAGGGGGCCCCTTGCCTATTTCCTACTCCCTAGGGTCTTGTTACCTCCCGGTAATATAATTGAGGGGCAGCGCCCATATTGTTATTATCTCCGGGGGGTTAGTTCTCTCCCCCCCCTCCACCCCTTGGGATACCGGGGCCTCTAATTATGGCTTGTACCCGCTCTCCCAACCCCTGGGCATTTGACGAGGGGGGAATGGGAAAAGATGCGGGAAAAATTTTGGGGTTCTAAGATATTTGTGTTAATTTTTCTGCGGGGATGACTGTGGTGGGGGACAAGCCCTCATGGCTGCAGAACGGATGCAGGGGAAAAGGGAATAAGAAGGATCAAAAGAAGAGAACGACTCATCAATAGGACTCTCCGTGAGTCCCTGATTTCAGGGGTTATTTTATTTCATATTGGATCAGTGCTGTATTCACTGTAATGGATGTGACCTAGCTGGTGCCCCTGACCTCTATGGGGTCTCTATATGGTGGGGTTGAGGTTATACCTGACGGTGTTACCACAGTGGTCTCTCTATGGCGGTTTTGTGGGTTATACCTGGCTGGTGACTGACCACTAGTGGTCCTATGGGGGGTTTTTGTAGGTTTATACCTAGCTGGTGTCGGACCACTTTTGGGGTCCTATATGGCGGTGTTGTAGGTTAAACCTGAGCTGGTGTCGCCTCTATAGGGGTTCTATATGGGGGTGTTGTAGGTTTAACCTATCGGTTTGACCTCTAAGGTCTCTATATGGCGGTGTTGAGGTTATCCCTGAGCTGGTGCTGACCTTATATGGTCTCTTATGGGGGGGTTTTTGTGGTTATCCCTAAACGGGTTTTTCGACCTCTAGTGTCTCTATATGGTGGAGTTGTAGGTTATACCTGAGCTGGTTTCTGACCTCATATGGTCTCTATATGGTGGTTTTGTAGGTTATATGGGCGCCGGTATAATGCCAGGGGAACATGTTCCCTTTACCCTGTTTAGGGGTACACTTCACTTTCTTCTGGTGATTATTTTAGAAGGGGGTGAGTGCGGACCAAGGGATACGTGGAAGGGGATTTGTATGTGGGGGGGGGGGAATTATATGTGGGGGGGGGGGATATTTATGTGGGTGGGGGGGGGATATTGTATGGGGGTGGGGGGGGTATTGTATGCGGGTGGAGGGGGATATTGTATGCGGGTGGAGGGGATATTGTAGGGGTGGAGGGGGATATGTAGCGGGGGGGGGGGTATTGTATGCGGGTGGGGGGGGGATATTGATGCAGGGGGGGGGGGATTTGTATCGGTGGAGGGGTTTGATGCGGGGAGGGGAATTGTATGTGGGTGGAGGGAATTGTATGTGGTGGGGGGGGGAATGGAGGGAGCTATTTACCCCGTGTCTTTGATATGCAGAGTACATATGTTGACTAATTTGCTATTGTACTACACAATACAGTTCTTTTTTTGAAACTGTTTAGGGGAAAAATGGCGCATTTACAGAGAGGCCGTAATACTTTCATGACAGTAGGGTGGGGCCCCCCAAAATCAATTCCCTGTGGCCCCCCGACCCCCCCCGTCCACATGGGTGTAACTACGTTCGGGCCCCGTACTGTCCTTTACGGCCCCCCTGGGTGAATTTTGCTTCCGGCCGGCACACCAAAAACTTGGACAGAAATGGGGCTTTCCCCCTTCCCACTTTTCAAACTCACTCCTGCGCCAATGTCTGCCCCCTCCTCCCCCCACCACCACCATTCAGCTCCACAAGTACTGTCCCGAACCACTTGTAGGGGACAGCATGTCACCAGTTCTACACCTGGGTTGCCTCGGCGAACGAAGTCACCCAAAAGGGAGGAATGCCCGCGCATGCAGAAGAAATCGAGTGTGGGTTTCTCCCGCCAACTGCAAATCGGGGAAACCCTGGTGACGGCAATGGGGGACATGGGTCCCGCCTGCACCCCAGAGCGATGGGCCATGTGCCCCCATTCCCATGTATTCAATCTGGTTGTGAAAAAATTCCCGAATTCTTCCAACCCATCTTCAGAAATTTTGAAAATGGCCAGGAAACTGTGCCTTCACTTCATTTATTCCTACAAAGCCCGGAACACCTCCTCGGTTTCAGGGAGAACGGCCTCCCCCCCAAAACATCTGATATGGATTTTCCCCCTGTTGGAATTTCCCGCCCCACGGTTAGGGCCGACGTTGAAAAGAGAAAGGCCATTAACGATTTTTTTATGATCCCGGTACAGGATACTCCCCCGGTAATTTGAGTCAGCCGTGGCAGCTCACTTACACCTGCCGTTTTTAACACTGCCCCCCCCCTACTCTCCCCCTCGTCTCTGTCACCACCCACCGCTCTCTCCACTCTGCTGCGATAAACAGGGTTTCACTCATCAATCATAAAACCCTCCCTGCCCCTCTCCAAGATTTCACTTTGTGGCCCAATTCTCTGGAATATGCTACCCGGGGGATCAGCCCCTCACAACCCCCCACAGTTTTTAAGAGGCCTGAGAACACACATCTCGTCTGGCCCACCAAAAAATCCCTAACTGTATCACACACATTGTCACTCCCTACATAGGGACACCCCCAGGGGATTATCTTAATAGATGTACTGTCTGGTGGGAGGTTTTCATCCCTTTTTTCATTAAATCACCCCCTATTTATGAAACATCCGGACCATTGTTTAACTTGGCACTTTTCACCTTCGTCCCCATACACCCTAATAGATTGTAAGCTCTCACGAGAGGGCCCACAAACCCCTTTTTACTCTCGTAAGTAATTTTTAAAGTGTAATGCTGTAAATTTTTTCCCCCGAAATTTTTAAAGTGCTTGCGGAAAGTTGGTGCATATAATTAAAGAAAATTAAATTTTTATTATTTTTATATTGATGAAAACCATTCGAGGGGGCCACGTTATTTGTCAGTCGCCAGGACTACGGGAAATAAAATCATTCCATGCTTCATGTCCCGGAACAGATGCTGAAAAAAAACTGTCGGGGAGGGGACTGGGGCTGGCACTACATCCCGGCCAAAAGATCCGGTGGGCTGAAATGGAGGGGGAGGAGGAGGAGGGGCTTGAAGCAGAAGCATTTCTGGGGGAAATGAGTGGGTTTTCTACCCGGTGACAAAAGGAGGAGCAGGAGCAGCTGGAGGGGGTAGATGGGGAGAGAAGATGAGGCAGATACCCCAAGCACTTGGCAGTATACAGTGGGGATGGAGGCAGGGGGCCCCCCGGGGTCACTTTTGCAGATGGGCCCGCAGCATGCTGATTTGCCTGGGGTAGTGACACCGAATAGTCACCATCCGGCAGAGGGATGACTTTGGCTTCCACCCTATTGGACCCTCCTACCGGTTTCCAAAAAGGGGGCCTTTTTCCCATGTGAGAGGAGGGCAAACAAAAACACAGGGGAAACCTCCTAGTCATTTGGCCGCTGCCTAAGGCGGGATCGTCCCTCCTCTGACAGGGGTTTTTCAGCGTTCCTACTATGCCGCGGCTGCTGGGGGGAAAGGGGGGGGGGTAGGTTCAGTTCCACCCCTCAGCAGACCTAATTGGAGTCACTGATGACGCTTCCTTCACCCACCTGTAAAGGGAGTCCCCCGCAGCAGCAAAAAAGGGCCTGGACAGACCCTGAAACCCCCCCGGGGCCTACTTGGACAGCACCGCCACCCCCTTGAAGATCCCTGGACACTGGGGACCAAACTGGATGTGTGGGCCCCAACTTTCCGAGTTTTCAGTGGAGAAGTTTTCCTGCCCGGGGGGGAAATAGTGTGGCCCAGAGCGGGTGCAGTGCGGGGGGGGCCATCATTATCCCAAGGGGAACCCGCTTGTCCATGGAAAAGTGGAACGACTGACCTTTTTCAAGATGAAACAGGCGTGGGTCGGGCCCGGGGTTTTTCCCCACACAATGCCTTAGGCGTCAGACTACATAGCATGACGCCTCACCCAAACTTGAGAAATGGTCTGGGTTCAAACTACCTCCTCAGCCCCTTTCTGATGCCCGCCACCCCCTAAACCCCACTCTCTGCCTTTTTCTCCATCTGCCTCCACCATCTTTTCAGGGACTGGCTTGCCACCCACCCCACACTCTGTCTTGTGCCCCTCTATGACCTCATGTGCTGCTGGTTGCTCGGGCCGTGCACCACACTTGTCATTGTGCCCTCTCTGACCTCATCGTTTCTACCGCACCTCCACTCTCTGTCATGTGCCACCTGTGGCCCACTACGTTTTCCACCTCCAGAAGTCATTTTGCCACTGCTGATCCATGCTGCTCTTTTGGGTGCTGCCGTGACCCCCACACTGTGCCATTGTGCCCCTCTCTACCTCATGCTGTCGCCCTATCTCCCCTCTCGTCATTTGCCACTCGTGGCCTACTACTGTTTTGCCACCTCCAGAATGTCACTGTGCCACTGCCCGACCTCATGCTGCTGCAGTGGCTGCTCCGTGACCCCACACTTTCATTGTGCCACTCGGGCCTACTCCCCTTTTTTGCACCTCCAGAATGTCATTTTTGCCACTGTCTGACCTCATGCTGCTGTGGCTGCTGCCGTCACCTCCACACTCTGTCACTGATGTTACCACCTGAGCACTCAGCTTGTTTTTTTTCCAGCTTTCGCTGCATGACTTCATCAGGCTACATTCCCGCTTGAGTTTTTTGGTCAGTTTTGCCCTCTTAAGTGCCCAGGGAATTTTATAGTGAAGCGATTCTAAGAGCGGCGGCAGTCATGTGCGTGTCATACTAAAACACAACATTGTATGAAGACCAAACCAAGCTCCCTCTGCATATTTAAGCATGGCACAACGTTCTACAGCACCCTGCAGGCTCTGTGCAGCCTGGAAATAGTTGTTTCTTAACGCGATTCGTCCCGAAGCAATTCGGACCAAAACAAATTTTGTCTGGAAATTCCGCGACGTCACCGAATCGAATTTTTGAGAACTTTGTCCATCTCTAGTCATAACCCTTCTCACAATTTTTCAAGTATCTATACTTTTGCTTGTGAATTTGTCTATTCAAACTCTAGCTTTAAACTTTTTACTGTTGCCGCTCCAATAATTCTTCTGTAAATCATTAATCTTTCTGATAACAGCTGTATTTAGCAAAATTAATAAGATGTTTTAATCAAATGTTTGCTGCTTCCAATGTTCTCATATAATTCTCTCTATACATATTCCCAGATATGAGGGCCGGATGAATACCAAGGAAATGCAGCCAACATAGGGCTTATCCAGAGGCCTGACAGATATGCTCCTGGCATCCTCATCTGGCTTCTTGGCACTCACCAGCGGCAGCTGTACTTACAGCCTGTCTTCTGCCCTGGAGCATGTCATGTGGTCATGTGCTCCACTGCTACTGGTTTTTTACCCTCACTCCTCCTGGATATAGTTTTCCTTTGATTCACCTTGAATGCAAGGAGCATGTGTTCTGATCTTTAACTGAAAGTAATTTACTGATCAACCCACTGCCCAGATAACTGATTTAATCTTTTTATACTCTTGTTACCTTTTTATTGAAAACAACACTAACACTTTTCACATTACATTAATAGTCGCTTTTTATGGGGACATAAATTCTGTAAGGATTTGCAGATGCACTTTAATGTGCATGAGTAATGCTGCTTTTTATATAAATTATTCATTCTGTCATTCTCTTTTCCATTTGTAGTGATTCTCCTGTAACAGACACTATATTTTGCATTACATCCTTTCAGAATGTGCATATAATGAGCCGACATTCTATATTATTATGCTCCACGTAACATGCAGCATTTGCAAAAATCAGTATCATCAAACCTAATATCAGCATGACATTAAATATATATGGGATCATAATAATCATTACATGGGAAGGACACAGATGCAATGCATCAAACTCTGAGAGGAAAATTTTTCATACACCAAATAAAATGTTAATAGAGGAAATCCTTCCTAATAAAAAACACAAGTGTTTAAATTTTTCCCTCTTCGTAGCTGTTCAATTACCTCATTTGCTATATATTATTGTTATAGCTTTTGTTGTTTTCACAATATGTGTAGATTATAACTAAACGTTTGTATTAGAGTTATTAGTTATTTTCACAGGAAGAACGCTCTGAATATTTAGAACATCTTGAATTAAACACTTGTCGACTTTTGGAACATAAAGACTAAATAGAAGAATTTGAGAGACCAGATCAGTGTAAACCAGGAGCATCTATTGCTGTCCCAGTATAAATAATATGAAATACATTCATGTGACATCCAATTAAGTTTTGTAGCAGCTCCAGTAGTTAATATTATAGTGGCTGAGCAGTTCTTCATAGACATGGCACAGAGCATGAACTATCAGCTGGCTGGATGGTTTTATGCGGCGATGTGCAGTAAAGTAGTATTTTATAATGAATCACACATGGCAGGGGGCCTGAAAGATATTAAATTATAATATTTGAGTTGTTTCATGTACAAAACAACCTAGCTAGTGCCAAAATTTCATGTGTGAATTAAAACATAAATAATAAAATGCAACCGGCACTTTCTTCTTCATTTAAAGGCAGACTTTGCCTATTTGGATGCATTTAGACTTCAGCAAATTAGTATAAATAAATAAGTATAAAGTATAAATAAATCATATATTTTGCACAGTCATGAGAAAAAGAAAGTACACCCCCTTTGAATTCTATGGTTATATGTATCAGTTCAATATATAAAAAAATTCTTGTCCTTAGAAGGTCTTAGAATTAGTAAATATGACCTCATAAGAATAGCAACTAACAACCGATTTCACCATGTCATTGTTTATTTAACAAAAATTAAGTCAAAACGGAAAAGCTATGTTGGAAAACTAAGTACACCCTTAGAACTGCCTTTAGGTTTGTTGACAGAACTTAGTATAAGCAAATAAGAATTGTGTATACAATTGTTCATAGGACAATTCATGGCTTCCTCTGGATCAACACTATAGCACAATAGGCTGAACTTGATGGATGTCTGTCTTTTTTTTCAGCCTTATAAACTATATAACAATATAATGACATATTATTTCATAGGGAAATTATTAATTATTGGTAGTAGCAGGCATGACCCTGGATCATGGATATCATATATGGCATGGAAAGCTTACAGGAAATGCTGTCTAAAAGTACCTAAAAAATCTTGTCATGCGTGTGCTGCATTCTATGCCATGGGCATTTGTAGATGATTATACCATTTAATCCAAGTGGTGTATTCGTCCTGGCAAGGTCCTACAGTCGACTGTATAACTGTTAGTATAGCACAGCTCAGTACCTGTGTCCTCCTGTCTGTGTTGCTGAACCACACCCTGCTGCTGCAAACAAGTTGTGGTTAACCCTCTTCATTTAACACTCTGTTTCTATGCAATGATTAGGCAAAACGAATATTTCTCCTCGACTCCCGTAAGAATTGGCAAATCTTCCTAGTACCATAAATGGTGCTAACATGGTGTGGGCCCAGAAGATGTGCTTAATCATACTCAATGGGAGCTTGCTGTAACATACAAAGCAGCAGCCAGGAATAGAGCTAGCTCTGATCGCATACATTAAAGCACCTAGATTCCATGGTCAGCAAAGCCCATGGCATCTAGGTGGTTGAAAGATAGAGGGAGCTCCCTCTGTCAACAATCGGCACTGTTACAGTTCAAATAATGGTCTCCGTCAGGTCTGCCATGTATAGAAGCCTATTAGGCCCTTTGGGAAATAGCATCTAATGGCCTGTCACAGGCGTAATACATAACAATACAACAGTGTATTTCTATGTATTATAAAAACAATCAAGCAATTCCTAGTGGGCAAAAATAAATAAAAAGCAATTTAAAAATATTTGAACAATTGAAATAAATAACAAAATAAACCCATAAACCTTATTTCCCTAATAAGTAAAACTATATTTTGTATAAAAAAATGAAACATAATAGGTATTGCTGTATCCGTAATGACCCAATCTATTCCTGGTATCTCCTGGTTCCAAGTCTACTCCTGGTTGCTGCTCCTGATATCTACCAGTTATAGTTCTTGGCCTTGCCCCTGGTATCCATGCTCCCAGTTCTAGCTTCCACCTGTACCCTTTGTCTTCTGGTTCCAGCTCCTGAATGTGTTCATGCCTCTGGTCCAATGCTTCACATCTCATCTGCCTTGTCCTGTTTAGTACTTCGATCCTAGCTATACAATCATGATTCTTGCTCCAAAGTCCTGCTTCTCAATTGGACATTTCTTCTCATCGTTGCCACATCTGGCTACCAACTGATGGTTTTAGAGGAGATCAGAACATGAGAGTTATCCTGTATCAGAGTCTATACCTCCTCAAAGGCATAAAGGTTAAAATCTAGGAATCCCTGAGTGTCTGCACCGCAGTCTAGCCAGTGCAATACCAATTGCACCCTACAATCCAAGTCATAACATTACTGTATGTTTGACAACAAAATTAAATATGATCACTTTTCGGAAGTAAACAGGTCCAAACAGTGATGTTAGTAGAGTCACATGACTGCTGAAGCCGCTGACTGATGTCCTCATTCAGAAGCAAAAGAAATAAAAACAGAAGACCGGAGAGACACAGTGCTGCACTGGAGAAAGTTGTGTATAATTTTTTTTCTTATTTTAATGGGATCCCAAGAGACAGCTATTTGTTTTTCTTAAGTGGATAAGCCCTTTAACATAACAATTTCTCAGGCAGAACTGCTTTTTACTGTATATCACATAATTTTTGTTAATTATGGTGGCTGTTTATTGGAAAACTTATTTAAAATATCATCTACATTAGTGTTGATTTTTATACAAACATTTATTCAAAAGAATTGGGAAATACACTAATTAGCCATAATATTAAAACATCTGCCAAATATTGTGTAAGTGTGCCCTGAGCCGCAATATCTCTGAGACATCAAGACATGGATACAATATCTGACCAGAGATGTAGATTTTAAGGGCCCACCTGTCTTGGTTCAACTGATACAAACTAGTGTGATGACATCATCACACCAACTTGTAATGAAGGTGGGGTGCTGGGGCTTCTGAGTTTCCCTCAACTAATTGCAGCACAACACCGGGTTGTAAACATAAAAATATATGTCTTCCACCGAATGATACTTTTTTCTTAATAAATATATATTACTATATATATAAAAATACTATAACACAAATTACTAAGTATACTAAGTATAAAACCACTCATCTAGTTACCAAAATAACACTGCTACACAAAACCAGTATCCCAAGGCTAATATTACCAAAAATTGCTCTAACACCATATACCACCCCACCATGACCACATATCACCAACACATAAATACTGAATAATGCCATCACATATCACGACCATATAGTGACTAAATGATACACAATACCATTGCTTAATATAAACCATTACACTACAACCAATATTACTGCTATACAGTGGTAGATACCAGTTGTAGGCATGCACTCTGCACACATATACGTGATTACAGTAAATTTACATGCAGGGACTCATTGGAGATGTCTTTTTTGATGAGTTGTTCCCTTCTCTGATGAGTTATTTTCTCTCCCTTTTCTTCTCCGTCTGGTCCAGGCTGCCATGACTCTTCCCTGCAGAATTTAAGACACAAACATCTAAGACTCCTCACTTTTTCAGCACTTCCCTATCATTTTCCATCTCCAAACGAGCTCTGCATCCATATTATCCACAATGGTAATAATGCCCCACACACTACAAGTGCTCCCATTTGTGTACCAAATTTTCATTTTCTTTTTTAAGTAAACCCCCAATAAAATTGGTAGGAACACCCAAAACTAGGTAGGCAGATAGGTAAACCCCGTTCTAAGTAGGTATATAGGTGTTACGGTCTTGAGGTGGATCCACTGGACCACCGCAGGCGATGGCGTAAGCCCACACCAGGGAGTGGAGTCTAAGTGGGTCCCGGTATTCACCAGAGCCCGCCGCAAAGCGGGATGGACTTGCTGCGGCGGGAGTCCACCAGGTCACTACCACTGGCGGGGCTTGCCTGCGGTGGCGGCCAAGGGTACGAGGTACAGGAACGGCAGGCAGGCTCGTAGTCGGGGACAGGCAAGAAGGTCAGGGCAGGCGGCTGTGGTTCGTGAACGTAGACAGGCAGAAGGTCAGGGCAGGCGGCAAGGATCGTGGTCGGTAAACGTAAGCAAAAGGGTCTGGTACACGGTAGGCGAGACAAGGCTTTCTGGAACGCTTTCACAATAGGCATGAGCACTAAAGATCCGGCAAAGGCCACTGGAAGAGGCTGGGCTAAAATAGGAACAGTGCCCGGCAATGGCCAATTACCGGCGCACTGTCCCTTTAAATCTCAGACTGCCGGCGCGCGCGCTCCCTAAGGGGCGGCGCCGCGCACGCCGAGAGACCGAGACGGACGGGGCAGGAGCGAGGCCGGGTAAGTTACTGGGGACCCGGGCAGCGGGATGAGCGGACCCCGGACCCGAGGTGCGGGACGGGGCGCCGCTCGGAGTCGGGGCACGGATGCGCCTGCGACCCGGGACGAGGGTCGCAGGGGCATCCGTGACAGTACCCCCCCCCTTGGGTCCCCCCTTCCTTTTAGAGTGGAGAAATTTCTGAATAATGCTGCGGTCCAGGATGTTCTCCTCCGGCTCCCACGATCTTTCCTCGGGCCCGAACCCCTTCCAGTCAACTAGAAAATAACGTTTCCCTCTAGTCCTCCTCATACCCAGGATTTCTTTAACCACAAAGACATTAGCGGCATCAGCCACAGACGGAGGATGGACTGCCTTCTGAGAGAAGCGATTAAGGACCAGAGGTTTTAGTAGCGAGACATGAAAGGAGTTCGGGATACGCATGGTAGGAGGGAGCCGGAGTTTATAGGCCACCGGGTTTATGCGCTTAAGGACCTCGAAGGGTCCTACAAAGCGGGGTCCCAGTTTGTAGGAGGGGATTTTGAGGCGGACATATCGGGCTGACAGCCACACCTTATCACCCGGGGAGAAGACAGGAGGAGGGCTTCTTCTTTTATCTGCCTGCGCCTTCATGCGGTCAGACGCACGGAGCAGGGATTGGCGGGTCAGGGACCAAATGGTCCCTATGTCCTGGACCAGAGTGTCAGCAGCTGGGACCTCGGATGAGGATGCTAGCGGGAGAGGTGGGCGGGGATGTAAGCCGTACACCACGTAGAAGGGGGAGGCACCCGCGGACTCTGACTCTAGGGAATTATACGAAAATTCCGCCCAAGGAAGTAAGTTGGCCCAGTCATTTTGCCGTGCAGACACGAAGTGGCGCAGGTAACATCCCAGAACTTGATTCACTCTCTCCACCTGGCCATTCGTCTGAGGGTGGTAAGCCGAGGAGAAGTCAAGCTTCACCTGGAGTTTAGCGCAAAGGGCCCGCCAGAATTTAGAAACAAACTGCACCCCCCGATCAGAGATGATTTGGAGAGGGAGACCGTGCAGACGAAAAATGTGGAGAAAAAATAGCTCGGCCAGGCGCGGGGCCGAAGGCAGACCTGGCAGGGGGACAAAATGTGCCATTTTAGAAAACCGGTCTACCACCACCCACACAACGGTATTACCGGACGACGGGGGTAGGTCGGTTATGAAGTCCATCGCTACGTGAGACCATGGTTGCGTAGGGATGGGCAGTGGGTGCAAGAGCCCTGCCGGCTTGTGGCGAGGAGCCTTGTTGCGAGCACAGGAGGTACACGCCTGGACGAACTCTTTCACGTCCTTAGCGAGGTCCTGCCACCAATAGTACCGGGAAATCAGGAGAAACGTTTTGTGGGCACCGGAGTGCCCGGCCACCAGTGAGCAGTGACCCCACTTCAGGATACGCCTACGGAGCGCAGGGCGGACATATGTCTTCCCCGGTGGGACGTTCCGGAGGACGACAGGGGCTGCGGAGATAAGGCGTTCCGGAGGAATTATGTGCTCTGGGATCGCTTCTTCACCCACCCACGTCGGAGGCACGGGAGAGGGCATCTGCCTTCACGTTTTTCTCGGCTGGCGGAAATGAATCTGAAAATTAAAGCGGGAGAAGAAAAGCGACCACCTAGCCTGACGTGGATTAAGTCGCTGGGCAGTCTGGAGGTACTGGAGGTTTTTTATGATCCGAGAGATACAGATGGGTGCCGGGACCCTTCCACAAATATCGGCCATCTTCCAGGGCCAGTTTTATGGCTAATAATTCCCGATCTCCAATGGTGTAATTCCTCTCCGCCTGTGAGAAAGTCTTAGAAAAGAAGCCACAAGTGACTGTTTTGCCTGTGGGACCTTTTTGCGTGAGGACTGCTCCAGCGCCTACCGATGAGGCATCTACTTCAAGCGAGAAGGGTTTCGCTGGGTCCGGCCGCGACAGGATGGACGCAGAGGCAAAGGCCGTTTTTAGCTTGGTGAACGCTTCCTCGGCCTCGGAAGGCCAGCTCCGTGGATTGGCGTTCTTCCTCGTAAGGGCCACAATGGGAGCCACCAGCGTGGAGAAGTGCGGAATAAACTGCCGGTAGAAGTTGCAGAAGCCCAGGAACCGTTGTATGGCCCGCAGGCCCACTGGGCGTGGCCATTGCAGTACGGCTGACAACTTGGCTGGGTCCATCCGAAGCCCTTGGTCCGAGATAATATAACCCAGGAACGGAAGGCTGACTTGATGGAAGAGGCACTTCCCTAATTTGGCATACAAGTGATTAGCTCGTAGGCGCTGTAGCACTTGGCGGACGTGAAGGCGGTGAGTCTCAAGATCAGGAGAGTATATCAGGATGTCGTCCAGGTAGACCACGACACAGGTATAGAGAAGATCCCTGAAGACATCGTTAACGAACTCCTGGAAGACGGCAGGCGCATTACAGAGTCCGAAAGGCATCACCAGGTACTCGAAGTGGCCGTCTCTGGTGTTGAAGGCCGTCTTCCACTCATCGCCCTTGCGGATCCGGACCAAATTGTAGGCCCCTCTCAGATCCAGCTTGGAAAAGACCCTTGCGCCCTGTAGACGGTCGAACAGTTCCGTGATCAATGGTAAAGGGTACCGGTTCTTTACCGTGATCTTGTTCAGACCCCGGTAGTCGATGCAGGGTCGTAGGGAGCCGTCCTTCTTTTCCACAAAGAAGAATCCTGCTCCCGCGGGAGAGGAGGACTTTCGAATAAATCCTTTCTGTAGATTTTCCCGGATGTATTCAGACATGGCTTGAGTCTCAGGAACGGATAAGGGGTAGACTCTGCCCCGAGGAGGGCTGGTACCGGGCAGAAGATCAATCGGGCAATCATATGGACGATGAGGCGGCAAGGTCTCTGCTTGCTTCTCGGAGAAGACATCAGAAAACTCACGATATGACGCGGGGAGACCCGCTAGAGCTTTAGACGGTACCGGAGAAGCGGTAAGCACCGGGCGAGGTGCCACCAAACAGCGAGACCGACACTCTGGACCCCATCGCAAAACTTCGCCCGTCTGCCAGTCAAGCACCGGGGCATGTTGCTGCAGCCACGGAAGACCCAATAGGATGGGCGAGGAAGACCGGGGTAACACATAGAAAGACAGTCTCTCTTTATGCAGTGCTCCAATTTGAAGGAACAGTGGCTCCGTACGGTAACGGACCAGATCGCTGAGGATCTCCCCACTGACGGAGGAGATGGATAGGGGTCTCTCCAGGAGAACCACGGGAAGATGGTGTTGAGTCACCACGGCAGCGTCCAAGAAGTTCCCAGCCGAACCGGAGTCCAGGAAGGCTGAAGCTTGGAAGTGGGACCCGGCTTCCGTGCTGACCAGGACGGGTATGTTCAGACGAGGAGAGGGACTGCACACCCCAAGGGACGCCTCTCCCACGTAGCCTAGGTGCGCTCGTCTCCCCGGCCGCCGCGGACGGAGTATGCAACCCCTGAGGAGATGTTCAGGGCTGCCACAGTAGAGACATAGGTTTTCCTTACGCCGTTGGTCAAGTTCCTGCGGAGTCAGGTGGGCTCTATCCACTGGCATGACCTCTTCCACGGCTGGCTGGGAAGGAGGCTGTGGAGGCCGAAGAAACACCGGAGCAGGACGGGACAGGCGGCGTGGTAGGACTGGTTCTTGCTCTTGGCGGAGCTCCTCACGTCTCTCTGCGAAGCGGATATCAATCCGGTTAGCCAAATGGATGAGCTCGCTTAAAGAAGACGTATGGTCCCGGGCGGCGAGGGCATCCTTTATCTGGCTGGAGAGACCCTTCCTGAACGTGGCGCACAACGCTGAATCGTTCCAAGCCAGCTCCGATGCAAGTGTGCGGAACTGCACGGCGTAGTCTCCCACGGAGGCGTTCCCTTGTTGCAGGTTCAACAGGGCGGTCTCGGCAGACGAAGCGCGGGCAGGCTCTTCGAAGACACTACGGAATTCCTGTAGAAATGTCACCAGGTCAGCGGTGACCGGATCGCCTCGGTCCCAGAGAGGAGTTGCCCAGGCCAGGGCTTTACCCGAGAGGAGACTGACCACGAAGGCCACCTTGGATCTTTCCGAAGGGAACTGACCAGCCATAAGTTCCACATGAAGGGAGCACTGGGTGATGAAGCCCCTGCAGGCCTTAGGGTCCCCGTCGAACTTTGTCGGCATGGCCAAGCGGAGCTTCGGACCAACTGTAGCGACTGTCACGGGAGGAACCACTGCAGCCGACTGCTGCTGCTGAGTGGCGATGAGCTGCTGCATCATGGAGGAGAGCTGCTCGAGCTGCTGTGCGTGCTGCGTGATCTGTTTTGATTGTTTGACCACGACGGTGGTGATATTGGCGACGCTCGGCAAGGACGCCTTGGCGGGATCCATGGCCGGATCTTACTGTTACGGTCTTGAGGTGGATCCGCTGGACCACCGCAGGCGATGGCGTAAGCCCACACCAGGGAGTGGAGTCTAAGTGGGTCCCGGTATTCACCAGAGCCCGCCGCAAAGCGGGATGGACTTGCTGCGGCGGGAGTCCACCAGGTCACTACCACTGGCGGGGCTTGCCTGCGGTGGCGGCCAAGGGTACGAGGTACAGGAACGGCAGGCAGGCTCGTAGTCGGGGACAGGCAAGAAGGTCAGGGCAGGCGGCTGTGGTTCGTGAACGTAGACAGGCAGAAGGTCAGGGCAGGCGGCAAGGATCGTGGTCGGTAAACGTAAGCAAAAGGGTCTGGTACACGGTAGGCGAGACAAGGCTTTCTGGAACGCTTTCACAATAGGCATGAGCACTAAAGATCCGGCAAAGGCCACTGGAAGAGGCTGGGCTAAAATAGGAACAGTGCCCGGCAATGGCCAATTACCGGCGCACTGTCCCTTTAAATCTCAGACTGCGGCGCGCGCGCTCCCTAAGGGGCGGCGCCGCGCACGCGAGAGACGAGACGGACGGGGCAGGAGCGAGGCCGGGTAAGTTACTGGGGACCCGGGCAGCGGGATGAGCGGACCCCGGACCCGAGGTGCGGGACGGGGCGCCGCTCGGAGTCGGGGCACGGATGCACCTGCGACCCGGGACGAGGGTCGCAGGGGCATCCGTGACAATAGGTCTCTGGTAAGTAGATATAAGGGACCCCTGTAGGTTGGTAGCCCCCTGTAGGTAGATAAGTAAATAGAGCACCTGTTAGAAGGCAGAACCCTTGTAAGTACATATAGCCCCTGTCAGTGCATGTGCTCCCTGGAGCTATATATGCTCCCTGTAGGTATAGCTGCCCCCTGTAGGTATGCATATCTCCTCTAGGTATACATATCCCCTGTAGGTATATAGAGCCCACTGTAGGAATATTGAGCACCCTGTAGAAATATACAAGCCCCCTCTAGCCATATACATGCCCCATGTATTGTTATAAAAGCAACCTTTAGCCATGTATACTTGCCTCCTTTAGGCATAAACAGCGCCCTGTAGCCTTATATATGCCCCCTGTAGCCATATAATTGCCCCTGTATGTATATACTTAGCCCCTGGTGCTGTATACTGCCCCATATAGGTATAAACATGCCCCCAGTAGCCATATACAGCCCCCTCTCGCCGTATAATGCCCCCTGTAGGTATATACACGATTCCTTTAGCTGTATACGGCCTCCTGTAGATATATACATGCCCCGAGTAACCATATACTTACCGCGCAGGTATGTACATGGCCCCTGTAGCCGTATACTGCACCACGTAGGTATATACAAGCCCCCTGTAGCTGTATACTGCTGCCTGTAGCTATGTTCTGCTCCTGTAGGAGTATACATGCCCCCTATAAACATATACATGCCCCTGTTAGTTGTATACTACCCCCCTGTAGCCGCATACATGCCCCGTGAAGCCATATATGCATGTCCCCTGTTCATTAAAATTTTTTAAAAAAGTTACTTACCTCTCCTCGTTCCCCCCACTAAGCAGCTGACACAGGGAGCTCGCATCCAGTGCGGGGGCATGACATCATCACGCCTCCTGTGCCAAGATGCAAGCTTCTGGCTTCTCCGAGGCCTAGGACCCAGCAGTGCAGGCAGCGTGATCGGTACATCACAACGCCTGCGGAAGCTATAGGCTCCGGGGTTCACTTCTGCGGAAGTGGGCCCTGGAACCTACAGTCCACAGTAGTATGCGATGCAGGCAGCGTGATGTGCCGATCATGCTGCATGCGCTGCTGGGTGTGTATGTGTTGGACTTGGGTTCCAACGGATGACTCGCTGGTACTCCGGTGGGTCAGTCCGACACTGCATGGACATGAGATATGAACATAGACTCTCTATGTGTCCTGTGGTATTTGGAACCAAAACATCAGCAGTAGATCCTGACTTGATCCTGATTTGATTTTCCAGGACAGCCTACAAGTGCTTCATAAGATTTAAATCTGATGAATTTGGAGGCCAACTCTACATCTTGCACTCTTCATTGTGTTCCTCCAAGTATTCTTCAACAACTTATGTAGTGTGGCAGGGTGAATTTCCAAATAAAGGAGACCACTGCCATTAAGGAATGCCAGTACCATAAAAGGGTGAACTTAGCTTGCAACAAAATTTAGGTAGGTGGTATGCATTAAAGTAACATTCACATGAATACCAAGATCCAAGGTTCCCCAGCAGAACGCTGCCAAAGCAGTGCATTGCCTTTGCAGGCTAGTCTTTTTCCCCAGAATGCATCCTGCTACCATCAGTGACAAACATCCAACAGCCATCCACAAAAAAAACATAATATATCAGACCAGGTCATCTATTTTCATCCTCCAGAACAAGTTCTGATGCTCATGTGCCCATTGCAGGGGTTGTCAGTGGTGGATATTAGTCAACATGACAGATCTGTTGCCACACTGCCAATATGTATAAAGCTGTGACCCACTGCATGTCCTGACACCATTCTGTCAGCACTAATGGGGTATTCCTACAATTGACATTCATCATGTATTGGCAGGATAGTTATTAAAGGTCAGATCAATAGGAGTCCCACGCCTTGCACCACCACCATTGACTGGAATGGCAGTCTTGAGTCCCCTGCTCCTCCTCATTGTGCTCAAGCAGTTAGAAGGTGTTTGGATAGAGCAGCGCACAGCTATCTTAATCAGTCCAATACCCTTTGGATAAAAAGACGACTTACCAGTGTATATATCAATGGAGATGGTGGTTTAATAGATTAACATGATGTCTGCATATTAATATTGTACCTAACAGAAACCAAAATATTAGTTGTTATCAAATTCTCTCCAAAGTGTAGGCATTATACAAGATATTATAAATGGTTAAAACATTAATGTACAATAAAGTCTCTTTTAAGTTTATTTTTTAGGGTAACCTAAAAAAGCAAATGAAAGGTTTCCCCTAAAATAATAAAAAAAAACCTCTAACCCCATAGGAAAGAGTGTTATTTTAAATTTTAAAACATTAATCCAGGTTACATGGTTATTAAGAAAGAAAAATTACAGATCTTTTCCTTTGTAAATGACATGACCTCCTTCTCCCATCCCTTTGATGATGAATAAATTTAAATTTAAATTTTTTTATGCTTTTTGGGCTTTTCCCCCATTTCAGTCTTGAAACCCAAGTTTTGCAACCCAACTAAAGTATGTGGTTTCATTATTTGAACAGTAGAGGTTTTTAATTTTGTCCCCCTGGGGGAACTCACACACACAAAGACACACACATCAAAACCATTGAACTAGCTGCAGTCTTAGATTCCCCAAAATTCCCCCTAATTCTCGGGGTTGTGAACCTTTCTGAAACCCCCAAATTTAAAGGTTTTTAAAAAGGGGTTTAATAATTTTTTGGGTTTTACATGAGGGCAATTAGGAAAACTTTTCATAGAGAAAAATAGTATGGGTTTTTCCCCTCCAGGGGAAAGTCGGATGGATTTTATTTCAAAAGGGATGGGGAATATTTGCTAGGGCCCATAAATTACTGATTTTTTTTTTTGGGATCGACTGCTATGTACCAAGATTAAATTGTAATAAGGGGACGCATGCAAAGAAGCTAAGCCTGGCCCCTCCCTGGTGTTTACCTGCAAAACAGTGATCAAGCCACCAACTATGAGAACTACCACAAAGCCACATTTAAAATTGAGTGGGGGCCCTTTCCAAACCCGTGCTGCAGTTTTTTTTTCATTTGGGGGGGGCCCGTAGTGCCCCCATGCAAAAAAAAAAGGGAAAAAGAAACTTTGTTACTTGTCATTCCAATTGGCAAATGTAATTGACTATATTAGCAATAGCAATCAATTAAATAAATACCCCTAGCACCCGCGAAAAAAGGGTTTAAAAAATAGATTTTGTATCAGGGGCACAATGAAAAGACCCCTGGTCAATCAAGGGTAAAGGCGCCAACCCCCAGGGGAGTAAAAAAAATCCTGACCACCGGGTTTTTTCTTGTAACAACAAAAGAAGGGAACCCCCAAAGGGAAAAAGTTTCCCGAAAAAGCGGGGAAAAAAGATTTGCTCCAAACTCTTTAAGAGAAGCAAAAACGAATAGCAATTTAATTTTGGTTTTAAAACTTTTTTTACCCTTTTCCTACATGTTTAAAACTTTTTCAAATTTAAAAAGAAATGGCCCCCTTTTGGTTTAATTTTTTTTTAAAGTTTTTGCAAAACTTTTTAAAAGGGGGGTTTTTTTAAAAAAGGGTGTTTTTACCCGGGGGTTTTCCCAACAATTTTACACTCACTTGTCCCCCTCACTGGGGTGTTTCTAGGGGGCAAATGATTAGCAAATTTTAGCATCTGGTAAGTGTTTAAAACCCCTTACACTGACAAGTGCAGGAGATGTTATGTCTTCAGCAGGCACAAGGTAAAATGGGGCCCGTGGGGGGCTAAAAAAATTTGGGTTATTCTGTAATCTTTTTAGAGCAGTTAAATTAACCCCGAAGCCCTTTGGGCCATCCCTTTGGGTACGTTTAATCCCTACTCTGAATCCCGATAGCATTGTTATTAAACAGGGTACCAGGAACCATGGGAAAACCCGTTTTAAATCAAAAAGCACATTCAGTTGGAAGTTAATCTTTGTTGTGAGAAAATCCTTTTTTAAAAGCCCGAAAAATTTTGTGGGAGAAAATGTGTAGAATAAGTGGGGAGGGATTTATCGCACAGTTTTCCCCCCACAATAAGTTTGGGTATTGGCTTGGGTTACATCATTAACCAGGCTAAACCAGGTCCCAATACACAACAAAACCCACAGCAGAAAAGATAAAATCCACTGCAGAAAGCTACATGGATTTCTTTTTGCAGGTAAAT
>JAODAL010058210.1:0-22217 GCA_025379985.1 Phyllomedusa bahiana
CCCAGAGGGGGCCCCGGGGGGAACAGAAAGGAAAATCGCTCTATGTGCAATATGTCATAGATCCAAACCCCCCCTTTGGCGGGACTTTACCCCCCAATGGGGGGTCATGTCCCGCCCCCCCCGTCACGTTAGGAAATCTCCCCCCCAAAATTAAAAAGCTTGGCGTCAATACGGGGCGGTGGCCAATGTGTGAAAAAAAATTAAACGGGCAGCGCACACAGCCATTTCGGGACGTTTTTGCGTCCCTGCGGGAGGTCCCCGCGGAAAGTATTAATCTGGGCTGGTAGGGGCACCTGACAGTACAGTGTTTAAAGTGAAAAAATTAATATTAATTGCTGCTCCCGGTCCCCCTTTCTTATTGGGGTTGGTCCAACCTACTCACACTGGGGTAGTGGTATGGACCGGGAGATCCCGTAACGTGTGGTCAGTATTTCTGAGCACACCTCCCAGGGGGCCCGTACCACTGCCTTCGTGTGACCCGCGCCCACTATTCTGGCCGCGATCTCCCCTCCCCCCCCCTTCCTCTCCTCCCCTGCAAGGAGCAGGGTCTCTCACCCTCCTGTCGTGCCACATCGGTCGTCTGCCCCTTTCTTCATCTAGTAATTCAGTCCTTTATGCTGCATACGATATTGTAAAAATATATGTATGTTTTAATTTTTTACATTATTACAGTTACGTTTTTTTTTTAGAATTGCATTAAAAATAATATACAGTTGATGCACTAACAAAAATTAAAGAAGGAATGATATAATACATGTATAACACATGCAGGATGTATCTCATCCATATAATTAAAATTGTAGAAATCTACAAATCATAAATTTATGTACATTTATATCTTTTGATTTCTTATCTTTTTATATTAAAATTTTTCCCCTATATCTTTTAATATTTCTAAAAAAAAAAAAATTTTTGAAATTACAAAATTTTTTATTGCAATTGACTGTAAAAAATTAGGTAAAATACAAAGCATACATGTCAATTACAGTTTGGTTATCTCCCAGTCTCCGGGAGTGAATAAACCTTCTAAAGCTATGTTCACCGGCTTAATTTGGGGCCGTTTTTCGGTCGTAATTACGCGCCGAATTGAAACAAATTACGGGCTAAAGGCCATTCATTACGGGAAACATTCTCATGAGAACTTGGATTAGTCCCTCTCCCTGTCGGCGAAGCCGCCCCCCGGGGGGAGATAATTGACATTGAATTACTACGGCGTATAGCCCGCTGGCAATTCAAGTCTATGGGCCGGGGAAGTGCCCGGCCCCCCCTCACCTCCCGCCCCCGGCCACACGGGCGTAATTGCGGGGCGTAATTTTCGCCTGCAAATAACCTGGTACCTAGCCCAAAGGAGGGAAAAAATGGGTGACGCCAGGAACCTAAAACTTTCGTCCCAAAACCATTACAAAGTTCGCTGTAGTGGGAGTGGTTTTTGTGTGAAGGGGCGTGGCTCAACAATAAGAGGGCGTGGTCATGCAAATCTTCGCGCCGCAGTCTGACATCTCCTGCTTTTCTGCTTTCAAAAGTTGGCGTGTATGAGATATGTGTGTATGACCGCACGCCCCTGATTTCCTTGTGAAACAGAGGGGCCTGCTCTCAGCGCACCCCCCTGTTTCGCATTTGTCTCTGGGCCCCAGAGCAGGCGCAAGAGCCGAACCACAGGGGGAGCAGACATATCAGCAGCGGGCCCCTTTAAGGACCCAGGCCCCGTAGCAGCTGCTACGTCAGCTCCCCCTGTAGTTACGCCCCTGGCAGTAATATTGATCTTTATTCCGTCACTATGTGGTGGTAATTTGGGGTTGTGTACTGGCGGTATAATCAGGTCCTTATGTAGTAGTGTTATTGGTAATGTTGGTGTGGGTATAGTGGGATTTGTTTGGTAGCAGTATGATGGTGGTATGTATGGTGAGGTAGTCACTCCTTGTATTATATAGTAACTGCATGACTAAAGAGGTCCCGGTAAATGTTCGTGGTCGGGGACGCAGGCGAGGGGGAGTGGGGCCCCCATCCAAAAGTTTGCTATGGGGCTCAGGCTTCTCTAGTTACGCCCCTGTATGTGCCCCCCTTTTCTCAGCCCCAATCTCCAGTCTTGACAGTATATGTAAGTTGCTGATTTCCCTTTGAACTTAGCGCCTTCCCTCAATTTTTAAGGTTTGGGAGGCAGACCTGAATAAACAGCTTACTGCTGCTCAGTGGGATAAATGTTTTATCTGACACATAAAGCAGTGATTGCATCTAGGGCCAAGAAAATAAGATTTAAAATATCTGTGCATTGATACTGTGTGCCTCTAAAGCTTCATAAATGGAACCACTCGGCCCCTAATTTTTATTCGTTTATTATGGAGGACATGTATTTGATAGGGTTACCCTTTTTTGAAGGACTCTTAGAAGGCAAAACTTTGGGAATCTTGAGATAAATGGTGTCAACATCCCTGACAATCCTGGAGCTACACAGTTATATTATATAGATATTTGATATGGTCTAGGTCACTTATGAAAAAAAAAAATGATTTGCCATCTTCTGCAGGCTGCTAAAACAGTCATTCCATAACAGTGGAAATCTGTTGATTCTTTGTCTAGTAGCGGTGTGACGTCACTACACCTAAAATATAAGGGGGATGTGTTGTCATCAGAATCTCTGAGTAGTGCAGCCTCAGGCTTCAAAATTTAGCTTATAACATGCAGGAACAGATAATTGAAGACTTTTTCTAAATACATTGCTTTGTTGTTTTTTCTTTGATCAGGGGAAAAAGAAGATTTTATCTCCTCTCAGAACTCACAGATTTCTCAGGTTACGGCCATCGTTCTCCCTTGCTGATTTGTAAGGGCACAAAATCTATCTATAGAAGTTTAGTCTTTTTGTGGAATAAGGCATACAACTAACATGCAGCACAGCAGTCTGTGAACGCAGTACACTCATATCCTGTGCCCCGGCTTAATCCAGGATAATGTGATGTTCCAGCCGCTCATTGATTATGATAATGCTGCTGTTATTTTGTAACCCAAATTTTTTAATTGGAAAAATGCAAAATGTAGCCTGCGAGGCGGTGTTCTGCCTCAGTAATGTTGTACGCCCCACCGAGGCACTGGTGGAGGGTCACACATCCAAACAGCTCGGTCGGGATATTTGATCATAAACTGAGCGTGTTAATGTGCTGCATGTGTCATTTTTACTGTCCCACGTCCCTATTTTAAATGCATAAATGGCACATTAAATGTAGACCAAGAGAGTATTGTTTAGTCATAAAACAGCTCTATAGCACCAACAGAAAGATTGGAGGGGGAGGGCAGAAAGTGGCCTTAAAGGGACGTTCTATAGAGAAGTAGCTCATGAGAACCTAAAAAGAATAAGAATTTACTTTGAAATAATTATAGATATTTTATTGTTTGACTGTAGGTTCTTGTCCTTGTGTTCACTCTGGGGGAACCTTGATAATGCAGAGCTGATGTTAAGGAACGTGCAATACTTGGGGAAGCACAGGAAGCATCAGCTGCACCTTATTAATAAGGTGTCATATATGCTCTGGCTCCCTGGGTTTGTCCCCAAAATAAATTAAAATGCATTTTATAAACCTTGTATTAGATGATTTTACTGTCACCAGTTACTTTGTTTCTTGTTTCTACAGCTGCCAAAGCAGCTGATTAGCCCTGCAGCACTCCATGTGGCTTTCTTCTGTTGTAATGTGGCAGCTTTGTTGCCATGCCCAGTCCTCTGTGCCTTCAGTGTCTGTTGCCTAGTGCACGTACACTGTTCTTTAAAGGGTTAGTGTCCATCACCAATTTGTTCACCTCCTATAGAAGAATTTTTGTGGCTATTTGAAGAGACACTGCTCACTTCCTTCCCTGACCTTTAATAGTGTTTCATTTGTCCTTTGCAATTTCGGTTGACCTTTGACTTTGTCTCAGACCTCACAAGAACTTTACCTGGCTTAACCTTCTGCCTCCCCAACTACACCTTCTGTCTGCTCCCTTGGCACTGCACACCACACATTGGCACATAGGTACAGTACATCGGCAGTCGTCACAGGTGATTGTTTCAGGATAGTGACATGGGAGTCCTTTGCTCGGAGACCAGATACCAGTAAAGTGGTTAAGGATGAAAACAAGCGGACTCTTTAAACTTAACTCCCCATTGTGGTTCTACACTAAAATCTGTATGTGAGCTATAGGATGCATTCTCCGTCAGTTGAGCCATGACAGTAAGATCAGGCCATGGATTCTACTGGCTTGAAAAAAGCTCATGTTTAAGAATGAAATGTTGCACATTTGAAAAAACCCAGAAAGGGAAAGGAGAGTCTGGCGCCATCACGTAAAGTTTAAACCCAATAATAACAGCTTTATTGCAGAAATATCCAAAAACCCAATAATAACAGCTTTATTGCAGAAATATCCATTACAAAATGACAACATCACATCATAAAAGAGAATTAGATTAGGTCCACCACCACGCTTGGGTAAATAAAACACTATTTTTGAAGTGCTGCCTGGAATTTTTTCTTGTGGGTTATGAGTTATGGGACGTTGGATGTTGGTCTAGTGAGGTGTGCACCCATATTTTGTCAGCGCTGCTGATATATTGTTGCTATGCTTCTGTCTGAATCTCAAGAGCTGCCTTTTGAGATCACCATCAAGAAACCTATCAAAAATGGCTATTACAGATGCTACAAAGCACTGCAGCCCAACTGCCCGATGCTGGAAACCTCAGTGCCTGCTGCAGATTTTTGAAGCAGCGCACCATACACATTGAGATTTTTACTTACCAGTTTGAGTGAACCAAGGTAGCATTTGTCATTTCCCTGCTGGCTGTTGAGGCCCTTGCGTTGGCTACTCTCCTCTGAAGTATTTGGCTACTCTCCTCTGAAGTAAAGTGATCTTTAATGTCAAACCTTCAGGACATCATCTCCGCGAAAGTTCAGCATGCTCTATCTGTGGCTTCTTCTCTCCTTCAGGGACATAGCTATAAAGGGTGCAGGGGTAGCAGTCGCTACTGGGCCCTGAAATATAGGTTGGCCCAAAGACTCTGTTGGCTATAGGAAGATGCCAGTATTAAAAAACAGCACATGGTATGTGGAGGCCTTTTGATCAATTTTGCACTAGTGCCCTGTCGGTTTAAGCTAAGCCTCTGCTCTCCTTCATTTATTGCAAGGCAATTTCACAGTTGGTCAAGATACCATCTAGTTCCAAACCTTGGCCTCTGCGCTAGCTAGAATGTATCCCAGCTAGCTACCTTCTAAGAGGGTCTTGTAGGCTGTATAAAATATGATCTGCCTACCTACTTGCACAGACTCATCATCTTGGAGACTATGGCTGCTCTCTGATAACTGGGAAGTGATTCTTCTGATTGGACATATTGCCACATGCATTCATGGTAGAAGCAACCCAAGGCAAGTCTAGGCAAAAGATTAATTCTCTCAATGCCTCACCTTGTAAGCCATTCTGGCAGAGCATTGGTTGCATGTGACTTGCCTCAAAAGAATGCTTTCCATATCCTCCAACAATGGTGAGATCCTAGCCGAGTCTTTCCCATTCTGTAACCTGCCTATACACCTGCAAATAAAAGCCCTGCATCAGAGGAGACCTCTTTTTATGTCCTGCTGAAGTCCACACGCACCATTTCCTCGCTGCAACCTCATCGACTGGTCTTCTGGAGAATTTGTCTGCTGGGATGAACAGTGCCTCAACTCTTGTATGTCTGCATCTCATCATTCTCTTGTCTTTCCGCCATCTTCTGTCAAGTCTCCTGTGGTGGAACAAGAACAGGTGGAATTGCAGCTATTTTATAGACCTTACAATTCCTCTATAGATCTACTGCCAGGGTAGGATACATCTGTTGTCATTACTTGAGACTGAAGCTATGTATATTTACATCAAGGAGAATCTTGGACAAGGGATTCATCTTATTCCCCAGCTGGTGTGGTATTCTTAAGGGATAAAAGGGATGATGCTCTTTGGTATTGTATTGACTACTACAGAGAACTAAACAAGATTAATAAAATCCATGGAGCCAAAGTTTTTGCTATGTTGGATATCAGAGGGACATACAACTTAATTAGCATAGATAAGGAAGATGAGTGGAAGACTGCATTATAATCCATGATGGACATTTTGAATAAGTTAGCATGTGTTTTGGCATATTCAATGCACAGACAATCTTCCAACAATTTGTTAATGCCATTTTCCATGACTTGCTCTATGTTTGAATGGGAGTCTATCTGGACGACATCCTTGTCTTCTAGATCTTAAGACACAACAAAGATATGTCCGCCTGGTCTTCACTTGCCCAGTAGAAAACATTGTTATTCTATAGTGGGGAAATGTCTCTTTAAACATTCTAGTCTTCTGTTTCTTGGATATGAAATTCATGATCAGAGCCTGCTAATGGATCCTGAAAAGTAGTCTGCAGTGCTCAACTGACTACTCTGGTGGGACTCTGTGCCATCCAATGCCTTTTGGGATTTGTAAATTAGTACAGGAAAATCATCCTACTTTTTTCACCCAATTGTCCCCCATTTCTACCATAAAGCTGGACAGGAAGCCCAAAATTTGGACTTCATAAGTAGAGGCTTTATCTTGTCTACAGAATGCCTTTTCCTCCACTACAGTAGTGCATTGCCTGGATCTCACATAAACCATTTTTCTTTGAGGTGCACACATCCTCCATTGGTGCAGACACGGTCCTGTCTAAAAGAAACAGTACAGTAAAAACAATCACTTTTAGACTTTATCTCCGGCATAGAGGAAATATACCATTGGGGGTCAGGAATTGTTCACAATAAACTTGACCATAGAAAAATGACAACATTTTCTCAAGCCCAACATCCAATTACCATCTTCATGGGCCAAAAGAATCTCTTGTACCTGCAGACAGCTCAGCGCTGGAACCTGATTTAAGCCTGTTGTGTCCTTGTGTCAAGACAGCTGGGCAGACTTTCAGTCCTGGACAGAGTTCTAGTACACCAACCATAATGGTGAGTCTGCTAGGTCCTCACCTTTCTTCCTTGTCTATGGTCAACATCCTTGTCTTCAGCTTTCTATTTCTGCTTCTTAGAAGTGTACCAGCAGTCCATTTCAAAAGTCTGTAACTTCCTCCACATTTGGCTAGACATCCGTCAGTTCCTTTGTAAGCCACATCGAATTTCATGGCACAAGTGGAAAAAAGTGTCACATTTATTTCACGTCTGGATATCTTTAAAGTTTACTTGTCTAAAGGTCCCCAGGTTTCAAGACAGCTTCTTGGTTCCTGTGTTCTTACTCTGTGATTATCTAGATATTCCTTGTTTGCTATAAACTCCTTCCTCGTACCTTCCTCCCTATGCATTACCAGTGCCTTCCATGTGTTACGTCCAAAGCCTCTTGTCCTCAGCTGCTTCTTCCACAAGTCAGTGTCTTCATCTGCTGCAAATGGTTTAGAGGATGACTTTAAGCTCAAAGAGATTCTGGAAGTCAAGGGTTTAAAGGACAAGCTTTATTGTATGAACAACTTGAAGTGTTGTGGTCCAGAAGAGAGGTCCTGGGAACCAGTGGAAAATATTGATGTCTCAGAACTCATCCGCAAGGTCCATCATCTCCTGCCTCTGAAGTAAAGGGGCTATAAGGGATGGGAAACCGCTTACCCCTTCACCGCTCTTTGTGACTTTCTTTTTCTGTAGTTGCTCTATCAGCAGACCCAGTAATCTATGCCTGTAGTGTCTCTTCCTTAGCGCGCATGTTGGTCCTGTTCAATATTAAGGGCAAGTGCACTGCACCAATCTGCTACCCCTCCAGTGGAAGAAATGCAGTAGCTATTTAAAAGGGAGACTTCCCCACTTACTTGCCTGATCTTTGATAGTGTTTTGAGACATTTCTCTAGTGACTTCAGCATATTGTTTCTGATATCAACCTCAGCTTGTCCTTTGACGTCGTAACTTTCCTGCTGCCTGCCCTGACCTTTGACTTTGACTCTGAGCTTGTGAGAACTCCTTCTGCCTGTGCCCTATGCCTATTTATTTAACCTTCTGCCTGGTTCTGTGTTTGGAGGCCATTTCTTGCTGCAGCTGACCACTTGACTGGGAGTCCCCTATAGCAAAGCACAGATTATTGAATAATGGTTAAAAGGTGAAAACCAGTCTCCCCACCCAGCATAGTTCTATGTTAAATTTGCATGTGACGTATAAGGTTCCTAGTTGGTAATTGTATTGTATTTGTACTGTAGAATGGGCTAAAGTCTGTTTTCTCATACTGGTTTACAAGAAGTCAAATACAGACCAAAGAAAAGCAGGCAAACACGTTTACTGAATATTTTTTACAGTGGAAAAATATCTACGTGGTCTCAGTTGTCAAAAGAGGCAAGTATTTACTTTTCATGCAAGCCGGAACAGTCTCCTAAACAATACAGAATCTTAAAACTCTTACAACTCTAAAAGGAATGTAATGTTTTATAACTCTTAACTTATAGATCCTGTTTTCTTTAGAAGGGCATCTGTCTAGATTGTGTTACTTGTGTTTTTCAGCCCCTGATCATAAAACAACTGACCCAGACGTAGTTCCCTGCCAATTTAGTCCCCAGAAGGCCATCTCTCATTCAAGGCACCAATAGACTTTACTTTAAAAAAAATGTTCGGTGGAGACTACAGACTATTTTTACTATTAAAGTCTATGGGATCTGTTTTCAGTCGTTTTTTCAGCAGTTTCAGAAAACGCTGAAAAAAACGACCGAAAATGTGTGCAGTGGAGTCATACAGGTTACAGATATTGGGCTGACTTTATTCCACAGGCACAGCAATCTCTTCAAAGCTAGCTACATAGGGTTACAGGTATGAAATTTGGCGTTAACACGCCAAATTTAATGCGCCTAACATTAGTGTAGCATGCACCTGATTTATGAACCCGCTCTACAGCGGGTCATAAATCAGGCGCATTCTAGCGCTCAGGCAACAGTTTGGGATCAAGTATACCACTTTCAAAGTGGTATACCTGTTCCAGCTGTAATGCGCCCAGAAATGCCTTAGTGAAGCTAGAGATATGTAGCATCGCTATGGCTCTAGTGCGCGCCACCTACTCCCTGCTTTCTGTAATCTCTAATTATCTTTGTTTAAGATAAGGACATGTTTTCATTCCTTAGAGCTCTGTAGTCTTGAGTACTATAGATTTTACATCTCCTGCAGTCATTTCACTGTAACTAGTGTGGTGACTAGCGGTCACAGAGGTAGGCACAAGCGGGATGGTTGCAACCAAAAATATAGGGTTTTATTTTAGAAGCAAAACAAACAGGCAGTCTTATGTCATTGGCTTACGTCAGCCGTCAAACATGCAGCACAAAACATAATAGATTTCCAGCATCAAAAAAAACAAGGCACACTTGTTATACTCCACCGTGTGGCAGGTGAAATCTCTGTGTAGCAGACCTCCTCGGTTTGGTTGGGTGTTCAGTAGCAGGCTCCTTCCTGCTCCGCACCCTCTGGAGAAATGACTCCTGACACTAATCAATCCCAGGTTGACTCTCTCCCTGGTCTCTTCCTGCACAGGCTTTAAAGGACTAGGGACACCGGTAAAGCCTGGACCGGAGGGATGAACGGCCTCCCACCCACGCTACAGCCGTTCAGAAAAAGCAGCCCAATAAAGCTGCACAGCAGCTATACTAAAAATACACATATACGTAACCTATGGTTACCTATCTATACTGCTGACTTTTCCCCACCAAGGTCCGGTTCCTTGGTGGCCCCACTAGTGCAGTTCTCGTGCTGCCATTCTGCTGTTTTGAAAAGACCAGGCTGTCCCGCTGGATCGGCCTCTCTGACATCCCTGGAACTTCCCTACTGTTTGCAGCATAATACTAGGGACATACCTTCCATCCACTATCTCTCCTGCTGGTTGCTTACACTAGATATAGCAAAGCTGATATGCCAATCAGTAGTATAGACTCGACCATAGCCTAATCAGAAAGTGTGAGACTGAAGCTGGCTGTGCCAATCAATCTAGAAAATTAGGAGGGTTGGAATGAACGAATGCTGCACCCTTATTCTTGGACTAAGGAATGTGGGTGCTTGACCGAGCTGCATGAATACATCTCCGTATTTGCTTTCCTTGCTTGCTTCTGTCCTTTAATGCAAACAATCCCATGACAATGATCTCAATAGACGCGTGCCAGCAGACCCTGTAATTTTTTCTCGCCTTTTTTTACAAGCCGTGAACAGATGAATGATTAATATTAGTGAACAGGATATGGTTAGTTAATGCGAAGCCACCCAGGGTTAGCAGGAACCTAATGTAGCATCATCTGGCCACAAATTACAGATGATATAAATGCTCTCACAATACCTGCTCCATGATGAATTGTGTTCACTCTTCGTAAACAACATGTGCACTGGTTTCGTCTTGGGTGATTTAAAAAAAAAAAAAAAAAATGCTCATTTTGTAAAAGGCAAGATGAAAAAAATTCATATGATGTGAGATTAAAAATGTGAAAAACCTTAAAGCAACAAATGGAGAATAAAAGGGATGGGAGGGATTGTTGTACTCGGAATTGCATAATGGATGCTGATGCAGCCATTTTGGATTGCTATTGTGTGTCTTTGAGATCCATGGCTGTACATGTGAAGACCTTTCACGTGGATGCTTTTTATACCAAGGGTGAAGCTATGGAGGGGTGCAACACAAAATGTGAACAATAAATGCTGATTCTTTAGCAGGCTTCACTTATGTTTTCTGAAACACAGAGACTGTTTTGGAAATATAGAGAGATATATACAGTATAAAAGTCTTTTGTAATGGGACTCGCTAAGGTCCGTGGTTCGGTCCGCGGTTGCACCCGCCAGCAGTCCCATGTCCTCTAGGGGATGTGGGCACTGGCTGTTCCCGATTTAAAGGGCTAGCATGCGCCATCCACCTGCTGCTTAGCCAGCCACCTCGGATCATGGGCTTTTTCAGGACACTTTGCCCAGCATCCTGCCCTCAATTATTGGTGTCTGTTCATAGTGTGTCTATCATTTCTGTGCGTGTTCCTGATTGCTGTTCTGTTACCGACTCTCTGCTACGTTCCTTGTCTGCTGCTTGCCCTGACCTTATGCCTGAACCTGACCTCGTTTGTTTGCTGCCAGCCCTGACTGTTTGTCTGTTCCCAACAATGCCTCTGCCTCACACTCCGATACTACACAAGTCTACATGTTGGCTGACACCTTGAGGACCTACATCGGGGGTAGCGACCTGGGAGTTCCCTGCAGCAAAATCCAACCTGCCTTGTTCCAGGTTATGGTTGAAGCCAGGGGCTCCTTAGACTATGTTCACATGGCGTAATTGCGGCGCGTACAGTACGGCTGCAATTATGGCGTGTTGGTCGCGCGGGTGGAGGGTGGGGGGCGGCGCCATTGATTCATTGCAGCGATCGCACAAGTAATTGACATGTCATTTATTTTCCCGCATGTACAATACGATCGTATTGTACGAGTGGGGAGTGGAGGTGTAATCCATAGTTCTCTATGAGAACTATGGATTACCATAATTTCGGCATGCATCTCGCTCGTATTAGAGCGCAAATACACTGCGAAATGCGCACCGAAATTAGCCTGTGTGAACATAGCCTTCGGCTCCGCTTCCCGGCACAGGTTTTTGAAAAAAATCCCAATGGTGACCCAGCGGATCCACCTCCTGTCTCTGGTGAGTCTGAATGTGACAGCTTCTAAGGAATCTTGATGGAACCCAGGACCTTCTTGGGATTAGGGCATTTTAATCAAGAACCTTTTACATGGCACACATTGCCTAGAAATTTAAAGAAACATCTGCCTGTTCTTGTACCTAATACATTCAACCACTGGCCTAAAGTAGGCCCAAAATATCAAATCCTCCTTTACGCTACTAAAAAAGCTACTCAATATTTTATCCTAACTTCTGCAAACAGGACTCTTTAATGGGAACCTGTCAGGTGATTTATGCTGCCCTGTCTGAGAGCAGGATGTGATAGAGGGACAGAAGCTGAGCTCTGTGATATATAGGGTTATATAATTCGGAGCAGGATTTTAGTGTTAAAAGCAGATTAAAAAACTGAAACAGAAAGGGCAACTACTGCTTACACCGCCCACATAGAGTGATTTACAGCTTTTTCTAGACTGATACAGGGAAAACTGTACCCTGTCCACTGTATGTGGGCGGGGTCATCAGGACTCACTGTCTCTCCCAGGAGTCCTATCAGTACTTTTCTATTTCTTACTTGGAAATCCTGAAATCGTACAAACCTATATATAAAAGATCTCAGCTTCTCTCCTTCTATCACATCATGCTCTCAGATAGCGCATTAACCACTTGACAGCTTCCCTTAAAGGGGAACCTAACGGTAATCTTTTCGCTTTCAAACCACTAAAACCTTCTCATTGCTCCTTTCATATTCATTTTTTTTACTTAACAAGTAAACTTTATTAATCAAAGAAATTTGATGGATTCCACATTGTTAAGGAATACAAAACAGCAAAAACAGTATTGAGACATCAATACAATCGAAGGGGGACATGTACACTGTCTTCCTTGCGAAACTCGCGTTGAGTCGTCTCCTGGCACCAGGTGGTCTATATCCCCTTTTCTTTATTTATTTGATGATTCTACATAGTACTATATGTCAGTATTTCAATATATATATACCGTATATACTCGAGTATAAACCGAACCGAGTATAAGCCGAGGCATCTACTTTTGCCACAAACAACTGGGAAAACTTGTTGACTCAAGTATAAGCCTGGGGTGGAAAATGCAGCGGCTACTGGTAAATTTCAAAAATAAAAATGTTTAACCAATAAAATTACATAGGCAAGTATAGGCAGTTTAATGTCCCCCATAGGCAGGTATAGACAGTTTAGTGTCCCCCGTAGGCAAGTATAGGCAGTTTCATGTTCCCCACAGGCAGTTTAATACCCCCATAGGTAGGTAAAGGAACTTTAATGTCGCACATAGGCAGGTATAGGGAGTTTAATGTCCCACATAGGCAGATATAGGCAGTTTACTGTCCCCCATAGGCAGGTATAGGCAGGTATATGTCCCCCATAGGCAGGTATATGTCCCCTCATTAGCAGGTATAGGCAATTATAGGCAGGTATATGTCCGCCATAGGCAGGTATATGTCCCCAATAGGCAAGTATATGTCCCCCATAGGCATGTATAGGCAGGTATATGACCCTCATAGGCAGGTATATGACCCCCATAGGCAGCTAGAGGCAGGAATATGTCCCCCACAGGCAGATAGAGGCAGGTATATGTCCCCCATAGTCAGGTATAGCCAGGTCAATGACCCCCAGTCAGGTATAGACAAGTATATGTCCCACAACAGTCAGGTAGAGACAGGGCTTGTTAAAAAATAATACAAGTACTCACCATTCCCCGCCGCTCGGAGGCTCTCCCAGCGATCCATCTTCTGGCACTTCTTCTGAGCAGTCGCGTACAGCTGAAGTGTCCCTGCCGGTGCTCGGGCCATCGCAGCGCCCGAGTGCCGACAGTGACTTGCTTATAGGCCGAGGTAAGGTTTTTTTTCAGCTCATTTTTTGGGCTCAAAAACTCAGCTTATACTCGAGTATATACGGTATTTTACTTGCATCTGATTTACTCTTAGGCTATGTTCACATGGCTGATTGACGCCATAATTGCGGGAAGGATTTCGCCCGCAATTACGGCATGTGTTCGGGGGCAGGGCAGAGGCGGGGGGGACCGGCAGCCCGCCAGCCCCATAGACTTTCATTATCCATGGCGCATATCCCGCCGGGATAATGTACATGTCACTTTCTTCCTGCTCGCCGTATTGTGCGAGCGGGGAGAGGAGACGGAATCCATAGTTCTCTATGAGAACTATGGATTACTGTAATGACAGGGACGGATTTCAGCCGTATTTGCGAGCAGTACGGCGCGCAATATTGACTGAAATCCGTCCCTAAATCAGCCGTGTGACATAGCCTTATTGAGTGTGTGCCACTATGTGTACTCTGTCTTATATTAGAATACTTACCTTGTGGTGGTGCCTTTTTATTGTTTTTTATATTGTCTCTGTGGGAAAATTCACTAAAAAAATGACAAATCGTTCACCCCCTCCAAGGTCAGTCAAATGGCCTCCGAGAGGAAGAGGTCAATTATACCCATCGTAAATGCCCTTCTATAGGAAGCTAGCACAGCAGGAGAGGTTGACCTATCAAAAGTAGCCTCATCTCCATTAATTAGCACCAAGACATGTGCTCTCTCAAACCCCCAGCTTCAAATACTTGAGCAAAAGGCTCCTAGCCACAGCGGACCTGATATTTCATAAGGATTTATAGGCGATCCGCTCATAACTGGTCTATGGCGGTTTCATATCTTAAAATATGGAACTCCTCGCCCACATAGTCACTACTCCCACGTTCGCACGATGCAGGGGGACTGAGAAATCGAGAACTGGACTTAGGGAGCACCTAGGATAGGGGTGTCTGACATCAGGGCGTAGCTTAGGTCCAGCCGGTTCTGATGCTGCCACTGGTTCCATTCTGTGCCAATGCCCTGCCGAGGTATGGCCCATTTTGGTTTTTCAGTCAGAAATTGCATGGCCAGAGTGGGAGGAGTTCATAGAACATCCCAGGGGTGTGTGTGGAGGGAGTGTAGTGGGCGGCCACATGGGCTGTCCCATTACAGATATAAGCAGGAGCCCCAGATGGGGCCCAGTCATTGCTTTCAGGAGGGGGGTATTTGACATCATTCCAGAAGCATCCACACAGCGCAGGGCTACATCTGCCCCCCATGTGAGCCCAGCTCCAAGCCAATCACAGGTAACTGGACACATTTTACTGCCTTTGTCTGTAACCCATACTTATATTTGCACCTCTGACTCTTATCTGTATATTATTATCATTTTGTATATATTTGTCTAGTGTGCCCTCCAAGGCTAATTAAATCTATAAACTTTAATCTGAGTTAATCTGTCTTGATCATCGGCCTCACCCGCCTTATACTCGGTCTATAATATATAGCTACCCCAAGACCGGTTCCTGGCCTTGTTATAAGTCAGTAACGGACTAGTCTTATAACTAAACTACAAACTGGTGGCAGCCCATTAGACTGGCAGATTTATGTTTAACCAGTGTGGGTAAACAAATATATCTCAGCCGTTCAGGGTCGTTGTCGAGGAGTGTGTTCTCTCGCCCTCCCGGAGTCTCCCTGTGCCCGTGTGGACAGGGGTCAACGGTGAAACAGTATCTGGCTGACCTTGTGTACCCCTAGGGGGCAGCGCAATGTCATGATACACCCAGAGTCAGGCCGTCGACCCTCAAGTGGGCCGGCGGGGCGGGCTTTTTCCTGGCGGTCTCTATATGTGTATATTGTAATAAAATTCATCCTCCGTTTATGATATTGTTTTGGGTAGTGTTGTTTTTTTTGGCGTGTTTATGTTGTGTTACACCCATTTTTTGTATGTTTATTAGTCCTGTTTTTTGATTGTCGGTTGTAAAGAAAGTCTTAGGCTATGTTCACACGGCTTATTTTGGGACGTGTTTCAGTCCGTAATTTGCCCTGTACTGCGCGAATTACGGCTGAAATTCATCCCAGTCAATATGGTAATCCACAGTTCTCACTAAGAATTCCGTATCCTCTCCCCACTCGCCGTACTTCGTGAGCGGGGAGAAAGTGAAATGTCAATTATCACGGCGGGATACGCGCCGTGGACAATGAATGTCTATGGGGCCAGCGAGCTGCCGGCCCCCCCGCTCCACCTCCGCTGCAGGCACACGGTGTAACTGCGGGCGACATCCGTAACCTCAATTACGCCGTGGATAAGCCGTGTGAACATAGTCTTAGACCTAGGCAGTTTTCATACATGTGGCCCCAAAAGCTCATAGCATGTAAAATCAGCAGTGGTATTACATAGTCAGAAATAAAGTATCAAAGAATGAGACCGGTACACTAGAATTTCGTACAGTAAATGAATGATCAACCATGACTTAAAGGGGTTTTATCGTTTGAAGTGTTTGTGCTCTTCAGCTAATTCTATGAGATTGAATTTGAAATCCAGGGGCAAGTCTCTTCTCTCAGCAGGCGTGTCTCTCCTGCCAGGAGGCGTGTCTCTCCTCACTGAAGAGCTGTGACATCATCATTCTGTGTGAAGCAGGCGATGGGGAAAGTTGTTTGTAGAGGACAACTGCAGCCTCCTACAATGTTGTCTTGTGTCTGCAGATCCTTTATCTTCAGGCTCCACAAGCGTCTTGCTGTGTTATAACCAGTTATACACACAGCCTGAACTGATGAAACACATGTAAGGAATGCACACTGCCTCTCCCCCCTCCACCCTCTCTGTTATCAGACAGGAAACTGTGTGACTGTGTTATATGGCGGGAACACAGGACATAAGAATTGTGTTATATGACGGGATCTATGAGTTAAACAGTCAGTAATTACCCAGATCGTTCACCTTAGAGCTGGGAGATGAGTATAGAGCCAGCAGCCCGCTCACATAGCTGGTTTTACTTTCGGTTTTAACAGCTCACAGGGGAGTAAACACAGAGTGTGCAGGCAGCCAATCACAGAGAAGGGGGCATGTCCGGGGCATTTCCGGTCAGGGGGCGTATCCCAACAGACTGAATGAAATGTCAGTCAGCCAATCACAGTGCAGGGGGCATGTCCAGGGCATAATCTGACCGGGGGCATGTTCCAACAGGCTGAATGAAATATCAGCCAGCCAATCACAGAAAAGGGGGTGTGTCCCGACTAGCAGCTGCAAAAAATAGCTATTGATGCACAGTAAAGCTCATATCTACCATACTAAGTGACTTAGGTAATGCAACCCAATTACAAAAGTGCTTATTTTTACTGTCCCAATAATCTGAGATATGATCTTTGCAGTGAGAAAACCCCTTTCAGTATACATGAAACATGAGAAACAATTGAGAAACAAAGAGAACAAACAACTAAATCTTGCAGATCGTTAGATTAAAAATAGAAGACAAGCATAAAAACGAATGCATGGGCTACAAATAGATGAGCCAAGGCTTTGTTCAAGGGCTTCATGGATGATTGTAAGATAAGGCTAGAGAATCACAGGGGAGTTCAGCCATCTACTCCATATCCTATCAAACTTACCAGGGCAATTTCTACGTATGTAGGGCCATTTCTTGTGTGGCAACATATGATTAACAATTACATAGTTCTATAGGTTGTAAGGCTGAAAAAAGACAGCTGTTCATCCAGTTCAGCCTATTGTTCTAAACTGTTGATCCAGAGGAAGACAAAAACCCCCATGAGGTAGAAGCCAATTGGGGAAAAATTCCTTCCCAACTTCAATCTGGCTATCAGAATAATTACCCTTCTCCAGAATCCTAGTCACTATAACTTGTTATATTATTACAATTGATAGCCATTCTGCCAGCGATGGAGATCTAGGGGCAGGCAAGGCCTTAGCTATAGGTTTCTTAACATAATATAATGATTCCACTATAAACATGTGGTGGAGTGAAAATCAAGGCTATCAGGAGCAGAACCAAGCAAATGATATGAAGGAGTGAGTGGAACTGGAGATCCCATCACATCATTTAAAAATGTGACGACCTGAGCCCAAAATCCCCTCACCTATGGATATGACCACGTAAAATGAAGGATCCTGAGGCAGTACGGCATTTAGGACACTCATTAACATAACCGTTACAAAACCTATTGAGCCTGTGTAAGGGGTTGTAATTATGCCTGTATTAGGAGTAGTAGCACACTGGGTTGCCATGGGAAACCAGGGAGAGGGGTGGCCTGGATTTGGCAGACTACAGGTATGTTCACACGGCGTGTTGACTTCATGTTTGCATGTGTGTTTAGATGCGTGTTTGGATCTGTGTTTCAAACCCTAAATGGACCCAACCACACATCTAACAATGTGCAGTGTGATTTACATTGCTTTCAATGTAAAGCACGCATCAGCGTTCAGATGAGTGATTGCCCATGCTTGCTTACATTCGTCTTTCCGATGCGTCTTTCGGATCCATTCAAAGAATTGACATGTCAATTCTTGATCTGAAACACGCAGCAGACACCTTTTTCTAAAACTTTAAGGTGCGTTTCTGCTGCAGCCATAACGCAGCCAAACATGCTCCTGCATGTTGGGTATGTTTTGGATCCGTTTGATGCAGCACTTTTGGATGCGATTTTCGGATCCAAAATCGGATCCAAAATGCCGTGTGAACATACCCTAATAGTTAAAGGGAACCTGTCACATAGATTATGCATACCTACCAACTGTCCCGATTTGGGCGGGACATTCCCGATTTGGGATCCCTGTCCCGCGAAGGCTGGGAGGTATCCCGATTTTTCGGATGTGTCCCGGGGGTCCAGGGCATGTGCCCTGAATCTCCGAGACTTCGCTATGCAGTTCACTGTTTGCGCGTACGCGGGATGAGCAAGCAGTGTCCGCAATCACCGGCTATTCAGCATCCCAGAAAGCTGGGTGATGCCCCATTTGTAGTGTTATTATTGTTTCTGTTTACAGGTTTCCCCTTTGGACTGCGACTGATTCGGTGGACTACGTCGGACAGCGGTGCGTCTATGTCTTTAATAAAATGGTTAACGAGGGCAGTGTCGGGGAGTGTTTATTTAAATAAAGTGTTTTTGTCTGTTTCTGTGTGTTTTTTTCCATTTGATTCCAGTGATAGTAGTGGCGGTATCTGGATGACGCCTCTCCATTACTATCGCTTGGTCTTGGTGTCAGTCAGCGGTGTTTTTTGTCACCCCAAGGCTGACACCAACCCCTGTCACTATTACCCCAGTACCCAACGCACCAAGGGTACTCGGAAGAGCGTTAACTGTCAGGAGAGGACCCTCTAATGTGAGGGTCCGCTTTTGGAGCAGCTGCAGGCTGGTATTTTTAGAATGGGAAGTTACTAGTAACAATGGTTCTTCCTATTCTGATAGTATCAGGCTGCCGCTGTTGGTTATGGAAAATGGGGGGGGGGACCCCACGTCATTTTTTTTCAGAAAATTTGTTTATTTACTGAGAATCTGCACATGGGCATCCACTGTAATGATTACAGGAGGTGCCCAGTTTAGGATTCTCAATAAATGAATGATTTAAAAAAAAAAAATAAACGTCGTGGGGTCCCCCCCATTTTCCATAACCAGCCAAGGTAAAACCGACAGCGGCAGCCTGATACTATCAGAATGAGAAGGTCCATGGATACTGGTCCCTTCCTATTCTAAGAGTACCAGCCCAAAGCCACCACAATAGCGGACCCTCACATTAGAGTGTCCACTTCTGACGGTTAGCCAGCTCTTCCTGGGTACTCCTGGTGCATTGGGTATTGAGTTAATAGTGACACAGGGTTAGTGTCGGCCTTGGGGTGACAAAAACTGCCGCAGGCTGACACCAAGCCTGAGCGATAGTAATACAGGCATCTGACAGACACCTCCATTACTATCAATGGAAAAAATGGAAAAAAAAATAACACAGAAACAAAATAAAAAAGCACTTTATTTAAATAAACTCTCCCTAACACCGGCCCTTGCTGACCATGTTAGTTTAGAAATAGATGCTATACTGGTCCAACGTAGTCTAATAAATCCAATAGTATTATACTCCATCCCCTTCACCCCTGAAGGTCACGGCTGTGGCTGTTCATCTGGGGGTGCAGGGAATGGACCACAATCTCTGAGGGGTTGGTCTTCGGTCTCCTTCTAGGAGATTGTGGTGTAAGCTGTGGCCTTTACCTCCTCTTTCACCCCTGCGGCCTAGTGTCAAGACAAAATACAACCCTCACCTGACACTCTATAACCCCCTGACCACTGCCAGTTGCCCCAAACTCCCCTACTGCACCTATTACCCCTTGGGGAGTTTGTACAGAGGTGGGAATTGGTAGGGAGGTGCTGGAAAAGTGCAGAGTTTAATATGTTTGTGTGGTTAATTCTGCAGGGACAAGGCAGGGAGAAGTGGTCATTGCGGTCTGGAAGGAATGGAGAAAGAGAACGACTCCCAACAGAGAAGACGTCACCTGTGAGTCACTAAATTGTATTGTACTGTCATCACTTATTGTCGGAAAAACCCTGTGTACAAATGTTATCTACCCCCATAGGGGGCAATTTTTGGGGTAGGAATTTTGGTAGGAGTGTAATGGTTTCCCTTTCAGGATCGGGTATGGCTGTATCATTCAGTTACTATATGATGGTGATATGTGGTCAGGGGTGTTGTGGTATTTTTAAAGTTACATGTGGGGGGTTTTAAAAGGTTGGTCGTGGTGTTGGGTATTTTTTCAGTTACTATTGATGGTGTTTTGGGGCATGGTGGGGGTGGTATTTATTCATTTTCTTTTTGGGGTTTGATGTTGTCTTTGGTGTGGGGGAAAATTTTTGATTCGGTATTTTTTGTATCATTGATAATATTAATCTTGGTGGGGGTCAGAAACATTTCGGGATATTTGTTTTTGCAGCGGTATTATGTGGTCACTGTATGACAATTTTTATAGCGGTATCACCCCAAAAGAACATTGTCTTCCCAGCAATTTGTATGGTTTTCTGGGGTTAAAATACATTACTTTATAAAATTTAAATATTTACAGACCCTAGTGGAACCATTGTTGTGTTGCGCTGGTCTTCGGGGGGCGGGGCATGATTTTTTTTTTGGGGGGCTTTGGTTATAGGTGTGCCCTGTGTGTGTCATTTTTTTGGGGCGTGGTCAGGGGGTGGGGCCCTGATGTGATGTCTTTTGGGTTTGGGGCGTGGCCAGAGGCGTGGCTAGTGTGTCCCTTTTTCCCTCTCTAAATTTTTGGGAGGTATGGATTATACCCCCCTGCTGAGCACAGTACAAGCTAGTGACAGGGCTGGTGTTTCCCCGCGGGTGTGCCCCCTTAAATTTTTGTAAAATTTTTGTAGTTTTTTGGGGAAAGTAATGCTCAAAATCCTTTGTCATGAGCAGGTGTTAGCCCGCCCATCAAAAGGGTTTTCCCGCGCCCACTGACAGTTATTCACATGTTTCCCACCCATTCAAAAAATAGGGTTTGTCGTTTTGAGGTGGGGGGGGGCTAGCCTCAGGTGGGCGGGGAATGAAAAAAAATGACCCCTTTGAATGGGCTCTTTTTGGTGAAAAAAATAGAGATTTGGCCCCAAAAAAACTCTTAAAAAATCCAGCATCTTTTCAGAATAAGTGACACAGCACTGGAAACCTTAGGTTTTGTCACTAGCGTTTTTGCCCCCAGCAAGGGGGGCAAAAACTATGTGAAGGTTCTCTTTAACAGGTTTTGAGAAAGGGGGGGGGGGTGACAGTTGGGCCCCTTTTGGCCATGTTCACGGGCTTTAAAAAGGGACGTATCTCGCCCCGTATTTCGCACCCTACTGTGCTAATTTTCGGGGGGAGATACGTCCCCCCTCATTACGGTATCCACCCTTCTCATAGAGAGTTATTTGGGTTACATCTCCTCTCCCTGCTCGGACAAAAAAGCCGTGGGGGGAGGAAAGAGTGACATGTCAATTATTTACGGCGTAACGCGCTACCCCCCTCCCAAAACACCGGGCGTAATTGCGGGCGAAATACTCCCGCAATTATTGCCATGTGAAGAACCTTAGGGTATGTTTACACGGGGATAATTTGTGGGGTGGGATTTTGCCGGTATTTGAGGCGCGCCGCAATTATGGTAAAACCATAGCTCTCATAGAGAAAAATATGGATTAAGCCCCATTCCCCCCCCGCAAAAAAAATACGATTGTATTGTACACGTGGGGGATAAAAAGAATGGGCAAATTCACGGCGGGTTTTCGCGCCGCGGTAATGCAAGTCAAAGGGGGGCGGGCTTTCCAAAAAACCCCCGTCGCAAATTTTCGCCCCTGTGAACATAACCCCTTTAAAACAAAACCAAAACAGGAGGAGGGAAGGGGGGGGCAACTGGTTTCCAAGGGGGGTAAAGTGCAGTTAGTGGACAGTTAAAGGGCTTGGTTTAAATACCCCGATTCATTTTACCTTTTGTCCTGTTTTCTCAGTTTCATTTTTGAAAATTTTCTGGTACTACTGGGCCTTTTAGTGACAACCTGCTGAGGACCCAGGTCTGAGCTATAGCCGGGGGCCCGGGTGGGGGAAAAAAAATTCCCCCCCCCGGCACTAAGCCCCCCGGGAGCCCACTAAATATCCCCTTAAAAAAAGTCCCCTTTTTCTTTGCACCCCCACCCTTTCTAAAATAAAAATGGGCCCTTTTAAAACTGCTTTCACCTGAGCGTTTTTGGGGCATTTTTGATGGGTTTTTGGTGCGGTTTTGTGCAGAAAGGCGAAACAGTTTAAAGCTGAAACATTTCCC
>JAODAL010058211.1:0-22217 GCA_025379985.1 Phyllomedusa bahiana
GGGGATAGTGGCTGCAAGAGGTAGAGCACATCTCTGTGTATCAAGATCTGAATGACCTGTTTGGTGAATTACAGATCTTGGTAATGTCACAAATTCTCAGATATATATTTATTATATCTATGATGGATATAAATAATTCATATCATATGATCCATTAGGAAGATCAGGTCAAAGGTGGCATTGTAGATAAAAAGCCTCATCCCTGGGGAGATGGAAGTGTTAAATAATAAGATTATATTGCCTTGATGTTTGGTGTAGAAGTGCTAGAACAGTGTGGAGAAATAATAAGACTTTTTAATTTAACTGAAGCAATAAGGCTAAATTAACACAGTGTAATCTCCTTGCATATTCTGAGTGATCTGAATGCCCTTTTCTTTTCATTTGACAGTTTTATAGAAAATTGTGCTCATGCAAAAATCAAATCAATATTTGGTGCGCGTGTCCTTTGCCTTGAACACAGCATCAGCTCTGTACACAGGAAGATTGTGCCAAACATAAGCACAGATCTCCTGTGGATGTAACTGCTCAGATCTTGATCCCCAGGTCACTACCCCTGGCATGACTTGCCTGCGATGGTGGCTGAGATGTAGTGCAGTACAAAATCGTAAGGCAGGCTAATGGTAGGGAACAAGCACGAAGGTCAGGGCAGGTGGCTATGGTTCGTGGTCGAGGGACGTAAACAGCAGGTACGGTACACGGAATATCATGAACTACATAGACCATGCTTTCTCATTAGGCACAAGGGCACTAAGGATCCAGCAAGGAGCATTGGGGAAAGCTGGGTAATATAGGACCAGGCAATTACCGGCGAATTGGCCCCTTAAATGTGAACGTGCTCATCGGCTGGCAGAGACAGAGCAGGGAGCGAGGAGAAGTGAGTAATTATATCAGGAAGCGGGACTGCGGGTGTGCCAGCGGCCTGACATGCAGGTCACGACGCCAGCCGCAGTAGAAACACCATGGGCAGCAGAGGCACGGGTGCGCCCACAACCCGGCATGTGGGTCATGGGAGCTCCCCTAACATGTCTCTTCATATTATCTCAGACAGACTCCGTGATGATGTGATCAGAGCTTTATAGGGGCCATAGTATCACTTCCAGAAGGCAAAGGGAGATCACGCCAAAATTGGCTTGATTTAGATTTCCTTTTGCTCATTCATTTCGCATTTTGTTGATTGATAAAAATAAACTATCAACACTTTTATATTCGAAAGCATTCTTACTTGGCAAAACCTTTTGCACACCAGCAGTGTCAGACTGGGGGGTCTGGGGCCTACAGGGGAATTGATCTTGGGGCGCCCGCCATACTGTACATGAAAATATAACCGGTCTCTCGGACATAAATGCGCCCATTTTACCACATAATGCAGTGTGCAAAACAGAACTGTATTGTGTAGTACAATAGCAAGTTAGTCACACATTTGTCAGTCTAACATATTATAGACACAGGGCTAAGTAGCTCCATCCATATCCCCCCCACATACAATATCCCCTCCACGTTTCTCTAGGTCACTCACCTCACCACCTTCTAAAATAAACACCAGCAAGAAAGTAAAAGTCTAACTCCTATCACAGGGTCAATCAGGGACACATGTACGCTGGCATTATACCGGCGCCAATAAAACCTACAACACCACCATATGGAGACCACATAGAGGTCCAACACCACCAATATAACCTACAACCCCACCATAAAAGGACCACATAGAGGTCCAAAACACCAGCCGGGTAAACCTACAACCCCCGCAATATGGAGACCACAAGACTCAGACACCAGCTCAAAAACCACAACACCCCATATAAAAACCACATAGGGGTCAGACACCAGCCTGTTATATCCTACAACACCGCCATAGGAGACCCATAGAGGTAACACCAGCTCGGGTAAAACCTACAACACCCCCCTTAAGACCACAAAAGGGGTCAACACCACTCGGGTATAACCGACAACACCACCATTAGAGACCACATAGAGGTCAGACACCACTCAGTAAACCTACAACACCGCCATATAGGACCACATAGAGGTCGACACCACTCGGGAAATAACCACAACCCCACCATATGGAGACCACATAGAGGTCAAAAACCAGCTGGGTATAACCTACACACCCCCCATAGAGACCACATAAGGCAGACACCACAGGGAACAACCTAAACACTGCCATATAGAGACCCAAGAGGTCAACACCAGATCAGATAAAACCCTACAACACCGCATATAGAATCACATAGACGTCAGACCCCAGCTCAGTTAAACCCTACAAACCCCCATATAGAGACCACAAGGGTCAGACACCAGCTCAGGTAAAACCCTAAAACACTGCCATATAGAGCCACAAGAGGTCAACACCAGCTCAGGTATAACCTACAACACTGCCATATAGAGACCACATAGGGGCAGACACCAGCTCAGGTAAAACCCACAACCCCAATATGAGACCACATAGGGGTCAACACCAGCTCGGGTATAACCTACAACACCGCCTATAGAGATCACAAGAGGTCAACACCAGCTCAGGTAAACCTACAACCCCACCAAAGAACCACATAGAGGTCAGAAAACCACTCGGGTATAACCTACAACACCACCTATAGAGACCACATGGGGTCAACCCCAGCTCAGCTTAACTCAACACCCCCCAAAAAACCCACAAAGGTCAACTCACTCAGGATAACCTACAACACCGCCATATAGAGACCACAAGAGACAGACCCCAGCTCAGGAATAACCTAAAACACTGCCATAAGAGACCACATAGAGGTCGACCCCAGCTCACACATCACTTTACATGAAACAGCACTGATCCAAAAGAAAGTAAAAAACCCCTGAAATCAGGACTCACCGGGATACATACTGATGAGTCGTTCTCTTCTTTAGAGTCTTTTCTTTTCCCTTTTCCTCTGCACTGTTCCACACCGCCATGAACTTGTCCCGGCCACAGCCACCCCTGCGAAATTACACACAAAAATACTTAGAATCCTCAATTTTTCCACTCTCTTTACCTATTCCCCCCCCTTTAAAAGCTTCCCGGGGGTGGGAAGCGGTACAAGCCATAATTTAGAGGTCTAGTACCTGGGGGGTTTGGGAAGGTGGGGAGAGGACAAAGCCCCGGAATAATGTACAACATGGGCGCTGCCCCCCAAAATTATTTACCGGGTAGGTGACAAGACCCGGGTAGGTGGGCAAATAGGCAAGGCCCCATCGTAGGTAGGTGGTTTCTCCCAGTTAGGTAAGCGTAAGTTGGGGTCCCCTTAAATCTGCAACATTAGGGACCCCCTTTATAGAAACAGGCTTTTTGGGGCTTCCCATGAAGTATATACAGGCATTTAAAGGGGCCTCTTTTGGGTAGTTTGCAGGCATTGGGGGTCCCCTTTTAGGTATATACAGGTAGTTAGGGCCTCCTTTAGCTAGTGTGCAGGGAAATCAGGGGCCCCCCCCTTTTGCTACTGTGTAGGTGTCAGGGCCCCCCTTTTGTATTTAGGGAGCCAGGCCCCCTTTTTTATTAGGGCCCCCCCCGTAGGTAATCAAAGCACCCTTTTGGTAGCCCAGGGCCCCCCCCCCCCTTTTAGTCAGGGCCCCCCCCCCTTTTTAGCCGGCCCCCTTTATCAGGACCCCTTTAGGTAGCCAGGGTCCCCTTGTAGTCGGGCCCCCTTTTTTAGCCAGGGGCCCCCCCGAGTCAGGGACCCCTTTAGGTAGCCAGGGGTCCCCTTGTAGTCAGGGGCCCCCTTTGTAGCCAGGGCCCCCTTGTAGTCAGGGACCCCTTTAGGTAGCCAGGGGTCCCCTTGTAGTCAGGGGCCCCCTTTGTAGCCAGGGCCACCTGTAGGTAGGGCCCCCTTTGTATCAGGGGGCCCCCCTTTTAGTCAGGGCCCCCTTGTATCCGGGCCCCCTTAGGGACCAGGGCCCCCTTTGTATCGGGCCCCCTTGTAACCAGGGCCCCCCTTGTAGTCAGTGCCCCCCTTTAGGGACCAGGGGCCCCCTTGTAGCAGGGGCCCCCCTTTGTATCAGCCAGGGACCCCTTTAGTCGGGCCCCTTTTTTTAGCCAGGGCCCCATTTTTAGCCGGGCCCTGAGGTAGCAGGGGCCCCTTTTATGGGGCCCCTTTTTTAGTCAGGGGGCCCCCCCTTTTACCCGGGCCCCCTTTTGACCAGGGCCCCCCCTTGTACCAGGGGCCCCCCCTTTTAGCAGGGCCCCCCCTTTTAGCCAGGGACCCCCCCCTACCAGGTCCCCGTAGGTAGCCAGGGACCCCTTGTAGTGAGGGGGCCCCTTTTAGTCAGGGCCCCCCCTTTTAGCCAGGGGCCCCCTTTTAGCCAGGGGGCCCCCTTTTTGGGCCCGGTACCCCTTTTTAGCCAGGGCCCCCCCCCCCTTTTTGTCCCGGGCCCCCCCTTTTACCGGGGCCCCTGTATCAGGGCCCCCCTTGTAGCCCAAGGGCCCCCATAAGCCAGGGACCCCCTTGTAGTCAGGGCCCCCTTGTACCGGCCCTCTTTTTTAAACCCGGGGCCCCCCTTTTATCAGAGCCCCCCTTGTAGCCAGGGGCCCCCTTTAAGCCAGGGGCCCCGTAGTCAGGGCCCCCCCCTTTTAGGGAGGGGGCCCCCTTGTAGCCAGGGACCCCCTTGTAGTCAGGACCCCCTTGTAGTCAGGGACCCCCCTTTGTAGCCCGGGCCCTCTTTGTAACCAGGGACCCCCTTATCCCGGGGCCCCCCCTTTTACCAGTGCTCCCTTGTCCAGGACCCCCCTTAGCCAGGGGCCCCCCCTTGTAGTCAGGGCCCCCCCCCTTTTAGTTTGGGGGCCCCCCCGTAGTCAGGGGCCCCCTTGTAGGCAGGGCCCCCTTTTATAGCCAGGGCCCCTCTTTAAGCCAGGGACCCCCATCAGGGGCCCCCTTGTACCCCGGGGGCCCCTTTATAGCCAGGGACTCCCTTAGCAGGGGCCCCCTGTAGCAGGGCCCCCCTTGTAGCCAGGGCCCCCCCTTTAGTCAGGACCCCCCCCTTGTAGCCCAAGGGCCGCCTGTATCAGGGGCCCCCCTTTTCCAGGGGCCCCTTGTAGTCAGGGACCCCCTTTTACCCCGGGCCCTCTTTGTAACCAGGGGCCCCCTGTAGTCAGAGCCCCCCCCCCGTACCAGGGACCCCCTTTATAGCCAGGGACCCCTTTTGCCAGGGGCCCCCTGTATCAGGGCCCCCCCCTTTTGCAGGGCCCCCTTGTAGCCAGGCCCTCTTTGTAACCAGGGTCCCCCGTGTCAGGGCCCCCCTTTACCAGGGCCCCCCTTGTACCAGGGACCCCTTTTTAGCCCGGCCCCCCCCCTTATACCCGGGGGCCCCCCTTTATACCAGGGACCCCCTGTTCAGGGGCCCCCTTGTAGTCAGGGCCCCCCGTAGCCAAGGGCCCCCCCGTAGTAAGGGCCCCCCCCCCTTTAGCCAGGGAACCCCTTTGTAACCAGGGACCCCTTTTTACCAGGGCCCCCCCTTTAGTCAGGGCCCCCCCCTTTTAGCCGGATCTCCTTGAGCCAGGGACCCCCTGAGCAGGGCCCCCCCCTGTAGCCAGGGCCCCCCCCTTTTAGTCAGGGCCCCCCTTTTAGCCAGGGCCCTCTTTGTAACCAGGGACCCCCTGTAGTCAGGGCCCCCCTTTTACCAGGGGGCCCCCTTTGAACCAGGGCCCCCCGTATCGGGGGCCCCCATTTAGCCAGGGCCCCCCCTTGTAGTCAGGCCCCCCCGTATCAGGACCCCCCTTGTAGTCAGGCCCCCCCTTTTGCCAGGCCCCCCTTGTAGTCAGGGACCCCCCTTTTAGCCAGGGACCCCCCCTTTAGCCAGGGCCCTCTTGTAACCAGGGCCCCCCCCCCGTATCAGGGCCCCCTTGAGCCAGGGCCCTCTTTGTAACCAGGGGCCCCCCGTAGTCAGGGCCCCCCTTTTATCCAGGGCCCCCCCCCCTTTTAGTAGGACCCCCCCCTTGTAGCCAGGGCCCCCCTTGTAGTCAGGGGCCCCCTTGTATCAGGGCCCCCCTTGTAGCCCGGCCCCCCTTTAATCAGGGACCCCTTTTTATCAGGGGCCCCCCTTTAGTCAGGGGCCCCCCCTTTTAGCCAGGGCCCCCCCCTTGTAGTCAGGACCCCCTTTAGCCAGGACCCCCTTTTAACCGGGCCCCCTTTTGTAACCAGGGGTCCCCTGTATCCCCGGGGCCCCCCTTTTACCGGGGCCGGGTTGTAGCCAGGGGGGGGCCCCCCCCTTTTAGTCGGGCCCCCCCCCCCTTGTAGTCAGGGACCCCCCGAGCAGGGTCCCCCCCCTTTAACCAGGGCCCCCCTTTTTTGCCAGGGCCCCCCTTGTAGCCAGGGGCCCCCCCTTTTAGTCAGGGCCCCCCCCTTTTAGTATTAAAAAAAAACAACAAACAACCACTTACCTGGGTCCGGGTCCCCTCCCCGTTTCCGATCCCCCCCGCCGGCCTCACGCGGTCCTGCAAGGCGGCGGGTGAAATGACGCACCCCGCCGTCTCGTCAGCAGTAGGGGCCGGTGCCCGGCAGGCTTAAGGCCCAATCCCCCAGCCTCCAGAGCGGCAGCAGCGCAGCGCTAGTGGCGCTGGCTCCGCTAACACCGCCACCCCGGGGGTCGGGGACATTTTCCCCGGCTACCTGCCGTTTTTGGGCGTCGGGACGCAGGTCCCGGCGTTTAGTGCGGATGCGCGGCCGGGGCCCCCGGGGGGCACGCACGCCTCCGGGGGCCCACAGGGGGGGGGGCTCGGGGGGGGGGGGGGGGGGGGGGGCCCCCCCCAGGGGTTTACCGGGCCCCCCGGCGCCCATCCGAGCCTTTCACACCAGCATAAACATTGTATGTATACAGTATACATATATAGTAAACAATTATAACTATAGACTTGGTAAAACACCTCCTTACGTTCCTATCTGACATTTAAAGATCATCAAACACACACACCTATGTACCTGACGTTATGCAACATGACAATAGTAAATGACAGGGGTGGAGACATTGCGCAACATGGTTGCATCACTATTGTTGTTTTTGTAATTCTTGATGAAAAATTAATATTGTGCAAAAATGTTCTCCATTCTCAGGTAAATCAATGATAACTTTACTACAGAAAAAAGTCACTGACACAATTACCTATAATAATCACCAAGAGTTTTGAAAAAATTCTTTGTGATTATTACTTGAAAAAAAAGCTCCCATATGTAGCAAAAAATCACGTTGACAAGAACAAAATAGGTACAAAACTGCCCCAAAACTGCCCTACAAAATACCAATACCACGGGGTAGTCGTCCCGAAAGGGTCAGCCCCACTAACGTGGGCTTACCCTAACGAAACAATGATCCAGAAAACATTAACTGGGATCCCGAACAAGCTGGTGCATTAAGTGGCCACTACTATAAAGAAGGTATTGTGCACATAGGTATGGTGTCTTCTATCTGGACATGTAGCAGGAATAACGCTGCTGCTCTTTCTCCTCTTTGGGGTATACCTTACTCCCCTGATGAACCCTGATACAGATGACAGGGGGAAACGAGTCGAGTAATTAGGAACTCCTTTGGAATTTGTACAGGTCGTATGTGACTATTTTGTGAAACGATATATCATGTCTGTCCATTTGGCCCTGTGAGATAGAAAATTAAATGGCGTTAGTCCATTGTGACTATGGCTGTCGGACTTTGGGTAAAATGATATATATCTTGTCTGTTGGCCCTATATATTACCCCTGTGATTAATTATCCTAGTAAAGGGATTGAATAGAATATTATTAGGGTAAGCCTACGTTAGTGGGGCCGACCCTTTCGGGACGACTACCCTGCTGGTATTAGGTATTTTGTAGGGCACGTTTAGGGACAGTCAGTACACTATTTTGTATCTATATCAACAGTGATTTTTTTGCTACATATGGGAGCTTATTTTTTCAAGTGATTAGTGTTTTTATATGGTTTATTTAATAAAAGTTATATTTTAGATGTAGAGTTTTAGCTAAGTGTTGAAATTGCAGTGATTTTTTTTTTTAACTTTACTACAGCTCATGTCCTGTGTAGACATTCCTGAGTAATGTTACAGATTTGAACTTTTACATAGGGTGGGGAAGCCTGAGGCAAAACATAACCGTGTTTCACTTGAGTCAGTGTCTGTGATGTCAACTCAGTGTGCCAAGATGATATTTTAATAATAATTAAATATTATTTCTTTGCTGTATGAACTTTGAAGCTGACTAAAGATATCACCATGTCAACATGTGTTATCATAATGTTACATAGGTGGTCTCATGTGGACATTAACTTGGGACCCCTCCTTTTATTAGCCATAAAAGAGAGCAGTAAACAAAGAATAACTCTCACTCTGGTGTGTCCGCCCCATCCATGTATCAATTAAATGGCCCACATGTAATACTAGTGACCACTGCAGGGGAAATGTATTACTTTTCATAGCTGAGTGTAATAAGAGAAATCTTGATGAGAACTCTATTTCAGATAGTGGGCTTCCCCAGAGCTAAGTTGATTGCAGGGTATCCAGTTTTGGCTGCTGTATTGGGGAAATTGTCATGTGACTGCTTATATTTTCTCAAAATTCCTTAATTTATAATTGTCATTGATTATAATTTAGCTTTTCTGTATGCTAACATATGGGGGTTCAAGAGAGATTCAGTGAAGATCCAGCAGGGAACTTGATGGCTTGACTTATAATGCTGTCCATCATGGTTCTGTTGGGGTTCAGGGGTACACCACGTGACTACTTCTATCCAAATTGAACACTGAGTGCCAGCATGAAGAAATTACACCAAAACACAAAGAGCTGGTGTGACCTCTACTCCTCAGTCTGAAGCAGGCCCAGAATGAATGACTTTATTACATTACAATGGATTTTACAAATTGGTTTAGGGGGGGTTTTAAGTTCCTTTTTTCTTGCATTCCTTCAGGAATGTGGCCACTAGTTGATTGGTTCTCCAGATATAGTCATGGGTTTTCCACCCAGGTCCCTGCTGCCACATAGTGGGGAGTGGTCCAGAAAGCAGGAGCCATCTTGAAGTATATCTGCGGTTCAGCTAAGCTTATAGCTGTAATAATGTTCTTGTGTCACAAACTTCATTACAAAAGTATTAGAAATATATATGTTTCCCTTCACAGTTCCATCCAGAGGTTGTCGGAGAAGACCCAACAGAGGGCTTGATATCTTGACCTATAAGGGTGGATACTGCACTAATCTAATCTAATCTTGTCAAATTTTATGGAAAGCTTGATGGTCCCACTCACTCACCTTTTAAATTCCTTGCCGTTGCTATGCCCCAGGTCCACAGGTTGCCACCAGTGCTTGAATTGCCAAACCAGCATGGGATTTTCCAGTCGATCAATGGCCAAATTGATCATGTCAGTATCTACCCCTTTGTCAATAAATTATGGCTTATAGGGGTTTTGACACGAAGTGAGTTTCTTACCTCTTATCTGCTCAGGGGAGAATATAAACAAAGCATGCTGAGTCATGAATGGCTGCAGGGGTGAGAGGGAGGGGGGTGAACAGAGAATGAGGAAGCAGGGAGCATCTCTAAAGTTTACTCAAATAATAACATTACAACCAGTGGATTGTCTATACAGCAGACAGACTCATGCACTGCACTTTCTCCCCAGCCCCTTGCAAGTTCCTTCATGTTTCCTGTCATCAGATAAGAAGTGCAAACACACAAGCGCGGCCAAATCAGCTCCTGTCAGAGTCCTGGTCGTGTCTAATGTAAACTTTCAGGTAACTAAGGGGGACTGAGCAATGCTGTAGCTCTCACAGGCATCACTTTTTGTAATGAGATATTTAGAAAAGTGATTAAATACCCATTTTGGAGGATCCCACGTCAACATTACATCGTGGCAAAACCCCTTTAAGCTACTTGTAATTTATAACAAAACACAGTATAGGTGATTGTAGGTAGAAACATAAAGGTAAACTCACTAATATGCATGGTCCAAAAGCCCCAAAACATCATCTTAAAAAACACTTGCCATACCCTAATAAAATCTTAAATTTGGCCATGGCGCCACTTCCTTAGAATTCAGCTGGATTCATACTGCTGGGTTTTGCTGGCCCCGGTCCTCCCTTGGCCCATTAGTTTATTTTCTTTGGCATTTGGCTTTCATCTGATTTTACTGAGAATATTTAAGCATTCTGACTAATGTTTGTTCAATCCCACAATTCTTTAACTTCTCCCTGCCCTTTCTTACTTGTACACATTTCAATGAGATAACCAAAAAGAAACATAGTGAGTATAGGGTAAAAATATAACATTTTATTATCATCGCTTTAAAAATATTAAGTATGAATATACAAAAAATGGAGAAAATGATGGTGAGGAAGAAACAAGAATTACAAACAAGAACCAAAAATAGGACAAGAAAGTGGTCAGAGTATAATCACAATGTAGTATATGGAGAAGAAGGAGTAAGTATATATTCAAAAGCACCACAGTGGTATTGCCATTTAAACTCCCCAACTACACAAAGATATCAATCAGGGGGTGGTGATGTTATGCGAATTCTAGAACAAAAAGAAAGCAAATAGATTATCACCTTGAATACAATGACACCATTTGGATTAAATGAGAAACTCAACTTTGCTCCTTTTCTGTAAGAGGATCAGTAAATATGTACTTATGTAGTTTGTAGTTTTATGATGTTGATATTGATACTTGATTTATGCCCTAGTGCCTCTGTATATACAAAAAAATTTTTCTTGTTTTCCCTCTTATATATACTCTCTCGTTATCTTTATTTGCTCTGTTTTATGTTTTAGAATTGGATTTAAATTTTTCTTATTTATTTTTCCTTTCTTTACTTTATTAGTATTATTGTTATCCATCTATTGCCGTTGTACAAGACTGGACGTTCCTGTCTATAAAATTTCCCTGTATATAGCCGCAGGATTAAGATCATTCGAAGTCCTCTGGACCACAATACCAGCATATATTGCAACAGTGTAACACTACTTCTATTTTAAGATAATGTTACTGTTTACTATGTATTATCTATTGCTGCTATTCTGGTGTACTGTATATTTAAATGTTTCCATTACCTTTATTATTAATTCCAGAGTTTGTGTGATGTTTCCAACGCGCATTGCAGATTGTTAGATTGTTATAGTCTCTAGTAATACCGTGAGATTGTGCGCATGCGCCGGGTGGGTTGAGGGTGCCCTTCCCTGCTTCGGCGTCCATAATGTGCCTTGCGCATGTCCGGAAGCTTCGTTCTTCCGTGCATGCGCTTGAGCGCCGGATTGCCGGAAGTGGGGCAGAGGCTCCTCTACCTCCGAACGTGGCGCATGCGCCGTGATATCTCATTAAGAGACGCGGCACTATTTAAGTTAGGTAGGTTCTCTCCTACTCCTGTACCCCTTGAAAAAGCGTAATACCGCGAAACGTACGTCGGGGTGACAAGTGTGGTCACTATCGATCACCTTATTGGTAAGGTCATGGTCACTTATGTTGGAATTTATATCTGAAATATTTCATTATATGGTATATATCCATGATGCATCTTACCGGTCTGATTGATATCTTTGTGTAGTTGGGGAGTTTAAATGGCAATACCACTGTGGTGCTTTTGAATATATACTTACTCCTTATTCTCCATATACTACATTGTGATTCTACTCTGACCACTTTCTTGTCCTATTTTTGGTTCTTGTTTGTAATTCTTGTTTCTTCCTCACCATAATTTTCTCCATTTTTTGTATATTCATACTTAATATTTTTAAAGCGATAATAATAAAATGTTATATTTTTACCCTATACTCTCTATGTTTCTTTTTGGTTAAGTATATTGTGGGTTAAGAGAGGGGTTATATGAGAGGAGGCTTTAGAACCGTTAGGCCTAACCAGATGAGAGGCTGTGGACAATTATTTTTGTTTGTGACATTTCAATGAGTGAAGATGCTAAGATGTGTCCTTGATTAAGCTGCAGCATAGACCACAGAGTTTTTTTTTTTTTTTTAAAGAACAAGTTTGAAGTCATCTATTACTACTTATAAAGATCAGAACATATTGTACCATGCATATGAGATCTATAAGACGTGAAGGAGTGTTGCAATATTTTAAAATACTCCTCAATCATTTAGGGATGATAGAAAATAGAAAAAGCAAAACTAACCCTTCAAACCCGCACGTTCCAGTGCTGCCACTGCTCCCGGTCATCCTGGCCAATGACGATGCGATCATTCTCCATGTGACCCTGTAGCTATTCATTGGCGGCCTTGTGATTAGCTGCAGCTAATGAAAAGCAAAAAAGAGGGTTTAACCCCTTACTGATGACGGTAAGGGGCTTTGTAGCAGGATCGCAGCGCGATCTAGTGATCATATTGGGTTTCTGAAGTTGGACTGGCAGTGATCGGCTAATTGCAGCTAACACCTGGCGGTCACAGCTGCCGCGCAAATTTAAAAAATAGAAAATGTTTCAAATTTTTTTACGGTCCCAAAACATAACGGAAACTGTACATGTTTGGCATTGTTGGATTCGTATCAACCTGTAGAAAACAGAAGATTGAACAGTGTAAAAACAAAACTCCCGCAAACATGGCTCAACTACAATTTTTTTTACATTTTGCCCCACAGCATTTTTTTGCGGTTTCCCAGTATATTCTATGGCAATATAAATAACACCATTAGAAAGTAAATCTTATCCCGCAAAATAAAAGCCCTTATATGTCTGTGTAGGAAAAATAAAAAAGTTACGAGGGGAAAAGCGGGAGGGGAAAAACGAACGTCAAAAGAAAAAATAGGCCTCGGCGATAAAGGGTTAAATGGTAAGTTTTTTTTCCTATTTCAATGTTCATCCTTGAATTTCCTCTTTTTTATTTTTTTTATAAGTTAATAATTCTGTTGTGATTATTTGTTGAAATATGCTTATAATGGTCAATTTTTTTTAATACAGATCTCAAAAATGGAAACCTAATATGCTGACTGCCTCCATCCTCCTCTAGCAGGAACCTATGTTGAACTTAATACAATATGCAGTAAGCTTTTTAATCCCTGTAATATGTTTGCAATAATTTTCAGAAATTGGAGCTCAAACCATTCTAGCTATATATCACAAATTGAATCAACGTGAAGTATACAACATCCATGGCATTGTATACACTAAAGAGATGTCAGGGCCCGACCTTGAGCTTCATAGATTTTTGCTTTTTCTATGTTGACGTATATACAGTATAGAAAAGGGTTAAAATGTGTGTGGAGTTAAAGGTGTTGTCCACCTCATAAAAAAAGCATTTTAATAGCTCCAGAGACTCATGTCAAATAAAAAAGGACATACTCACCTTCCCCTGGTTCCAGCGGCACATCTCTCTGGTCTTCTGTTGACACACCGTCACTTCTGAACCGGGTCATCACCACTGTGGCTGCTGATTTTCCGGAGCAGTCACGTGCCTAAATCGCTGTTTGGAGATGTGACCTTTCTTTATTTTACTTGGGGTCTTGGAACTAAAATGACTTTAACCCCTTAAGTGTAAGGGATCGCAACCTCTATGGGCTGTAGATGATAAGGGGATCTTAATGGGGACCATCCTGCTTGAAAGACTGCATAGAAACAATCTAATCTGTTTGCAACTTAAGAATGTTGTACTCATCAGAGGCACTTATGCTTGGTGGTTTCAGAAACATATGTACAGTGGTTCTTTAAAGGGGTTTTGCCACTTTGTTAAATCAATTTCTGAGGCATTCTTGATGATAGCTATGAGCCGGCCTTAGTGAACAGTGAAATGGCTGCGCCTTTGCAGTTCTTCCCAATCTTTTTCTATGTGTGTGCTTTTCTTTACATGTATGCTCAGCTATATTTGGAACTCACAAAGACAAAAAGGAAGAAGAGCTGTGCAAGCATAGTCATCTCCCCATGTACTGACGCTGCCTTTTAAGGGATTTTGTCAAGTGGGAAAACCCCTTTAAGTTACAATGGCTTCGAGACATGTTCGGCCTCATTAATCAAAACTGTTTGCCCATAGCAACTGATAAGTTCTAGAACTTTATTTCTTTTACAGCTCAAGAATCATGAAAGCTGAGCTCTTATTGGTTGCTATGGGCAACAAATAAAGGTTTACACCTAGATAGTTTTAATAAATGAGGCCCAATATTTTCAGCATACAATGCTCGTTTCTGGGACATTGTATCTTAAGACCAAACTTGCCATACAATGTCCCAGACACTGCTGATGTGATCGAGCTCATGTGATCGATGGAAGATCCAACCTATTATCATGAACATTTTACTTGTAAAACTTCTGTATTAGTGAGGTGCATGCAGTGATTGGCGGTCTAGTACCACCTCTCTACTGTACAGTGTGGTACTACATATCCTGTACTGCTCTTACATGTATTAGTGAGGTGCATGCAGTGATTGGTGGTCTAGTAGCGCCTGTCTACAATACAGTGTGGTACTACATGTCCTGTACTGCTCTTACATGTATTAGTGAGGTACATGCAGTGATTGGCGGGCTAGTAGTGCCTCTCTACAGTACAGTGCGGTGCTACATGCCCTGTACTGCTCTTACATGTATAAGTACAGTGCATGCAGTGATTAGCGGTCTAGTATCACCTTTCTATAGTACAGTTCGGTACTGTATGTCCTGTACTGCGTTTTATATGTGTCAGGATGAGCGGCTCCTTTGGGCACCAGGTGAGGGCTGCACTTTTTTTCTAGTACATTGTGTGTTAAGAACATGACCCAAAGAATCTCCTTTCCTTAACATAGAACACAGGTGTCAAACACAAGGCCCGCGGGCCGAATCCGTCCCGTTGCCTTGTGTTATCCGGCCCGGCACTTGTTGCTGAGCTGTGCTCCGCAGAGGCTGCTTCTCTCAGTGAGACAGGAGCAGGCAGGGGCAGCACAGCTCAGTGAGACAGGAGCAGGCAGGGGCAGCACAGCTCAGTTTAGCTCAAGGGGGCGGGGCCGGCCCGCCTCCATGCCCCAGTAGAAGAGCCCCAGACTGCCTGGCTCCGCCCCTGCTCAGTGCTCGGCCCCGCCCCGGGAGGCCTGGGAGGACGCTGAGCAGAAGAGCTTCCTGTCTTGTGGGAAGATACCTGCACCTGCGGAGGACCATTCACTGAGGCTGGTAAGTGGCGTCACTACTGGGGGCCCTTTCCAGCTAGTCCTCTACCTCCCACACCAGGTCTTAATAGTTTAGCCTGCCTCCCTCCTCCCGGGCCTTCCCCCATCTAGCCCCCTATCTCCTCTCTGGGCTCCACCATCTGGCCTGCCTCCCCCTCCCTGGGCCTCCACCATCTAGCCCCCTTTCTCCCTCTCTGGGCCTCCACCATCTGGCCTGCCTACCCCCTGGGCCTCCACCATCTTGCCTGCCTACCTCCTGGGCCTCCACTATCTGGCCTGCCTCCCCCTCTGGGCCTCCACCATCTGGCCTGCCTCCCATTCTGGGCCTCCACCATTCTGGCCCTGCCCCCCAGCCTGGGCCCCCACATCTGGCCTGCCTCCTCTCTGGGTCTCCACCATCTGGCCTGCCTCCCCCTCTGGGTATCCACCATCTGGCCTGCCTCCCCCTGGGCCTCCACCATCTGGCCTGCCTCCCCTTGGGCCTCCACCCTCTGGGCCGCCTCCCCCTTGGGCCTCCACCATATGGCCTGCCTCCCTTGTGGGGCCTCCACCATCTGGCCTGCCTCCCCCCTGGGCTCCACCATCTGGCCTGCCTCCCTCTGTGGCCTCCACCATCTGGCCTGCCTCCCCCTTGGGCCTCCACCACTGGTTGCCCTTCCCCTCTGGGCCTCCTCCAACTGGCCTGCCTCCCCCCCTGGGCCCTCCTCCATCTGGGCCGGCCCCCCCCTCTGGGCCTCCACCATCTGGCCCGCCTACCTCTGTGGGCCCCCACCATCTAGCCTGCCCCCCCTCTGTGGGCCTCCACCATCTGGTCTGCCTCCCCCCTGGGCCTCCACCATCTGGCCTGCCTCCCTCCTGGGCCTCCACCATCTGGCCTGCCTCCCCCTCTGGGCCTCCACCATCTGGCCTGCCTCCCGCTGTGGGCCTCCACCATCTGGCCTGCCTCCCTCTGTGGGCCTCCACCATCTGGCCTGCCTCCCCCCTGGGCCTCCACCATCTGGCCTGCCTCCCCCTGTGGGCCTCCACCATCTGGCCTGCCTCCCCCTGTGGGCCTCCACCATCTGGCCTGCCTCCCCCTGTGGGCCTCCACCATCTGGCCTCCGTCTGGTGGGCCCACCATCTGACCTGCCTCCCTCTGTGGGCCTCCACCATCTGGCCTGCCTCCCTCTGTGGGCCTCCACCATCTGGCCTGCCTCCCTCTATGGGCCTCCAGCATCTGGCCTGCCTCCCCTTCTGGGCCTCCACCATCTGGCCTGCCTCCCTCTCTGGGCCTCCACCATCTGGCCTGCCTCCCTCTCTGGGCCTCCACCATCTAGCCTGCCTCCCCCTCTGGGCTTCCACCATTGGGTTCTTTGGGTTCACCAGTGAAGTTGAGTCTTGGTTCTCACCAGTGTAGTTGAGTCTTGGGTCCCACCAGTGGAGTTGAGTCTTGGGTCACACCAGTGTAGTTTATTCTTGGGTCCCACCAGTGGAGTTGAGTCTTGGGTCACACCAGTGTAGTTGATTCTTGTGTCCCATCAGTGTAGTTGAGTCTTGGGTCCCACCAGTGTACTTGAGTCTTGGGTCACACCAGTGGAGTTGAGTCTTTGGTCACAACAGTGTAGTTTAGACTTGGTTCGCACCAGGGTAGTTGAGTCTTGGGTCCAACAAGAGTAGTTGAGTCTTGGGTCCCACCAGTGTAGTTGAGTCTTGGGTCACACCAGTGGAGTTGAGTCTTGGGTCACACCAGTGTAGTTGAGTCTTGGGTCCCATCAGTGTAGTTGAGTCTTGGGTCCCACCAGTGTACTTGAGTCTTGGGTCCCATCAGTGTAGTTGAGACTTGGGTCCCAGCAGTGTACTTGAGTCTTGGGTCCCACCAGTGTACTTGAGTCTTGGGTCACACCAGTGGAGTTGAGTCTTGGGTCCCATTAGTGTAGTTGAGCCTTGGGTCCCACCAGTGTAGTTGAGTCTTGGGTCACACTAATGTAGTTGAGTCTTGGGTCACACGAGTGTAGTTGAGTCTTGGGTCCCACCAGTGTAGTTGAGTCTTGGGTCACACCAGTGGAGTTGAGTCTTGGGTCACACCAGTGGAGTTGAGTCTTGGGTCACACCAGTGTAATTGAGTCTTGGGTCACACTAATGTAGTTGAGTCTTGGGTCCCACCAGTGTAGTTGAGTCTTGGGTCACACCAGTGGAGTTGAGTCTTGGGTCACACCAGTGTAATTGAGTCTTGGGTCACACTAGTGGAGTTGAGTCTTGAGGCACACTACACCTACTGTACATGATCCACATTAACGTTGCTCTCTGTCTCTTGCTTTCTGCTTTTCTTTCTCTGTCTTTCTCTGTCAAAAGTAGCCATAGGTCTGTCATGCCCAGCAGGGCACCATGCCTAAGGGCCCTTAATATGTAGGAGCCCCTACATGCTCAGAGACCACTAGAGATTTTCTCCGCTCCACTGTCTGAGCCTAGGTACACATGTTGGAAGGTTCCCACCACATACTCCTGACATATGCGCAGGTATACAGCATATACCTTATTTTTTGTTTTTAGCTATATAGTAAATGGTAGCCTGTTGCACGTTCCTAGAAAGGGCCAAACAAGACACATTTTAATTTCAGTCCCACTGCTGTGAGTTGACATCTGTGGAGCCATAGGTTGGGGACTACTGTTCTACAGCAATATTGCTCAGGGAGATACAAAGTGAACAGCTGTAGCATCATCTTAATAAAATAAGGCCATGATTTAAGTCTCTGAACTCATAGCTACATCTGAAAGGATATGTTCTATGATCATGTTGGCTGATTAAGACAGACATTGGCCAGATATAGTATTGCCTCTTGATGTAGATATAAAATGTGTGCTGTGCCCCAACTGACTTTGACGTCTTATCCAATTGTAATCCACAAGCAATAACTCTACTGTAACACTAACATATCTATCTATATATACATAATGGTATTTCTATGGTTAGGCTGTAGACATTGATGTCATGGTGACTACATCTGCATTATAGGAGCTGCAGCCCCACCTTGTGGCATACCTTGGTTTTAGACTTGTTTGTGAGGCAGAAAAACTGAAAATGAATAAACCTAAATATCTTATTGATTGGTGATGGGGTGGGGGGACGTGGGGAAATAAATACCGGGGTTGTTAATGATTTTATAGAAAGCGCTACTTACAGAAATACATGCATATGCTTCTATGCCATCATGTATAATGACAATTACTGACTGGACTACTGTATACACAGAGTTCCATCATGAGACAAGTCAGTGAAAACAGGCCAGAATAAAAAATTATACTATCAGTAGAGATTATAGACATATGATAGAAAATATGTGAAGACACAAATTTGAATTATGACATAATACTTAACAGAACAAAAAAAGCAGAAATGTTTGGAATGATCCCCACTTCTTGTGCCCTCTATGTAACGCTGAAATTATGTATTAAGAATGAGGTGTATTATGGATGACATGTATGTATTTTGGCGCCCAGGCATCTTTTTTTTTTTTGCATGCATTAGAAGCATAGAATGTGCCTGAATCAATTAACCTGCTCTACTCCGGGCTAGATTTACGCTTCTAGCTACGAAATGACACTTCGGGCTCAGCTAAACCACTTTTAAAGTGGCTATAAATGGGTAGCTTCGTATGATTATAGTGCGACACACCTCCAGCAAGAACCCGATCACAATACAAAGTGCCGCGGGCGCTCTGAATGTGAAAATATTTGGGCTGCACCGGTTTTGAAAATAGAGCAGCGGGGTGCACAAATTTTCGGGCCCGAAAAAACACTAAACTTCTGGCGAAGTCCCCTTCTCATGTCGCCTTATGAGTCTTTGGGTGTTCACAGGCTTTTTCCCCACGGATTTGTGCCCGTATAACGCACAAATCCCCCGTGAATACGGGGGGGGCGGGGGGGGGCTTGGGGGCGCGGCGGGGGCGCCGCTCCCGGCCCCCTAGACAATGCATTGTTTTTCGGGTGTCCGCGCCGTAAATAATGTGCATGTCACTTTTTCCCCCCGGGGATTTGCGAGCGGGGAGGACGACGGTTTCCCCTGTTCTTATGGAGCAGTGGGGTTCCCTAATTTCTCGACGGATTGGCGCCGTATTTAAGCGCAAACAGCGCGGAATACGGGCCAATCCGCGGCAAAAAAGCCTGTGCCCGGGGCCCTTTGTCCCTTCTAACTTTAATCATGTAATCCGGGTGATGAGCAAAAACCACATTCACCCTCTTACTACATTGTATTACTGTAATACACTTGTAAGGAAGGTGAAAAGGGACAACTGCTGAATTGTATGAGACCCCCATACCCCCCACAAACATTGGTTCATTGCTGTGTAGTGGGAAGAAGTTGAGAGAGATCTCATTCAAAGAGTGCACCCAATACAAAATCCTTATAATCATATAAATTTAGTGAAGACAAACTTTGCAACGTGTAAGCATTTTCAAAATATACTTTCATACTCCCGTCATAGCCAATACAACAGTATAGCAGACTTCTACACTTTAAAGTAATTCTTATTATTTTTATTAGGAACCACACAATTAGTGCAAAACAATCACGTAGTTATTATGCTTGCTATTAGTAGTTAGGCAGGTTGTTAGGACATAACCACCAAGCTTTGAGGTTTTTTCCTGGATATACAACCATAGGGAACATGCAGCATCCACTGCTTGACAAAGAGGGCACGCTCTTGAAATGTTGCAGGTGTGCAAGTTACCGCTGGTCGGTAGCTACCCTCATTCCAGCACTAGCAGGGGAAATGCACGTTCCATAGGGGGTTTTATGGACTCTCAGGGGTATCCTCAAAACTTTTTGGTAATGTCCTAACAACCTGCCTAACTACTAATAGCAAGTAAACAAAATTTATTGTTTTGCACTTTATGGGTTTTTTTAATAAAAAAAAAGAATTAATTAAAATTTAAAATTGCTTACGTTTGCATCCTCAAAAAATTGTCACAGTGTGCGAGGCCTCTCTAGTCGACCCAGGGATTCACTAAGGATCTATGAGGCAGAATTGAGCATGATTTACGCTGTTGTACAGCAGAAAATAACACAGGAGAATACTAAACGCAAGTATATTTTAAAAATTCTGACACCTTGTAAAGTTTGTTTTCAATAAATTTATATAATTATAAGGATTTTGTATGGGGTGCACTCTTTGAATGAGATATCTATAGGGAGGAGTTTGGGAACGCTCCATAGTGCACACCAACCTGTTGCTGTTCATTCAATCTGGTAAACTGCAGTAAATGCAAAGTGAAGAAGTTGAGAGAGTTCCTGGACTTTGTGACAAGATCACACAGTGGCTGGAGCAGAGGATATCTGAGACTCTTGACTGGACCTCTAAGTTTCAGAGGAGCTGAGACTGCAGAGAAGCCTACTGTGGACTGCTTGGGCCTTAAAGAGTATAAGCCACACAATTCCTGACAGTTAGGGGACGTTCACATCATCAATATATTTGGAGCGGACATGCTGTGTGAAAACGTTTTTGGGTTCCCCCTTCAAATTCCACGTTGAAGCGGAGAAGCAGACTGGGGGGAAGATTTCGTCTTTATACTTTGAATTTACATTCAAATTTTTTTGCAGGCGGGGACGTACCACCGAAAAATACTCAATGGGAAGGGGGTTTTACAGGAATTAGTAGGGAGTATGGGTCGCATACTCCACAAAATAAGCATCAGAAATGATGTGTGAACATACACTCAGGTAATTGACATGTCACTTTTCTCCCCCCCCGGTATAAAATATCGTATTTACGGGTGGGGGGGTGAGGCGTAATCCATAGCTCTCTATGGATTACTGTAATTGCAGCACGCATATCGCTGCGTATTAAGCGCAAGTACGCGGTAAAAAATGCGCGCCAAAATTACGCCATGTGAACATACCCTTACAGTGAGGAACAGCTGGAGAGACAGTGAACTATGAAAGCACTCCTGGAACAGGTGGGAGGACATCAGTGACACCTGTGACATCAGTTCCATCTTACAAGCTACTCATAACCTTTAGCTACTAAAAGCCCCTTTTACGGACCCTAACCACCAAGCGTGTTCTGTTTTATGAAATAAAATGTCTTACTGCTTCCATCAAAAAAATGTCTGACACATTCACCAGTACCATTAGGCCCGGTTCACAGGGTTTTTGCCCACGTAATTGTGGGGGCGGGTTTTTGCCCCCCCAATTTCCCGGCTGTGCGCCCGGGGCGGGGGCCCCGGGAGCTCACCGACCCATAACATGCCTTATCCACGGCCGTATCCGCAGGGTAAAGTGCATTACTTTCCCCCCCCCCGGCGGATTCGCCGAGGGGGAGGGGAGAGGGAATCCAAGTTTTCTATAGAAAAGGGTTTACCAAAAACCGGAAGGGATTTCAGCCGTACTGACCCCCCCAAAATAACCCCGTGTGAAGGGCCCCTTAAATTCATCCAAGTAATACAGCAGAGTGAGCTGTAAGGGATTTGGGCCCCGAAACCCTGGTTTTTAAAGATGCGAGACGTGTGGGGCATGTATGAAAACTGTCTAGGGCTAAGATTTTTTTTTTTTTTCCCAAGCAACCAACAAGCGATTGTTTCATTTTTTCAGAAAACTAAGAATTTTTAAAAAGGAACTCGATTGGTTGTAGGGCAAACAAAGGAAGTCTTAGATCGGGACAGTTTTCATACATGTGGCCCTGTGTGTTCTGCGCCCTGGAGTGGGACATGATAAAGTAGGACGATGAGTGCTAAACATAAGAGAAAAAAGGCATAATCGTATGGTGCATAGAACCGCCAGTTAATACCACCTACCAAGAACTAAGTACCACCAAGAATATGCACCTATTGTTATTGTAGTTGCCAAACTTTAGTGCCTCAATAGAGTAAAAAAGCCTGCCGTTGTGCCCCTTCAAAGGCCCAAAAATAACAAAAACCCCCATGGGGGGAGGTAACACATATTTTTACCTTTTTATTTCCAAATCTGATAGATTTAAAGGGTTTTTCTCACTACAAAAGGAATTTCTTTTTATGTTAAAAATCTTTCAAAAAAAGTCCTTTGCAATATATGTCCATTAAAAGTGTCTACCATTCCCAAAACCCCCTTGTATGGGGGGCATCAGTCCTCGTCGCTATAGCACAACCTGTTCAATCTCTCATGAACCCAGTTGGGTTTTCTTTGACAGACCTTTTTTGAAAACTCTCCTGATAGGGGCC
>JAODAL010058212.1:0-22217 GCA_025379985.1 Phyllomedusa bahiana
CTTCATTTTGGGGCGGGCGACGATACTGATGACGACATTTGGGCGTGGAAATCAGCTTTTTAAAAATTATATGGAAACAAACGGGGGTTTTTTTGCGAAATGAAAAACCCCAACAGTAACTACAAAAATTTTGTTTAAAATTTGAAAAAAAGGGGGAAAAACCAAAAGTGCAAACAGCATTTAAAATTTAAAACGGGTCAAAAAAAAGGGGGTTATTGCCAATGAAATCACCTGAATTACTAGAAAATTTCTGTTCCTAATATAAGTACAAGATGGGTCTTTGAACAAAAATAGCCCCCAAAAGGGGAAAAAACACCAATTAAAATGGTAGGATAAAAAAAAAGGTGGGTTTTGCACCTATGAAATAACTCAATTAAATAGCAAATTTCTGTATTAATATAATAAAAAATGGGTCTTTGAACAAAAATGGCCGGCCAAGTGAAAAACACCTAATTAAATTTTTGTCGGATAAAAAAATGGTTTTTGCACCTATAAAATACCCCTGCAAAACTATAATTTTCTGTACCTAATATAAGTACAAGATGGGTTTTTTGGGGAACCCCCTAAAAAAAAAAATTTGGGGGGGGGGGCACAATAAATAAAAGATAAAAAAAATTTCCCCAAAAACCCTTTTTTTAAAAAGGGTGGGGGCCCAAAAAACTGGAAAAAAAAAAACCCATTTCAGCGGTTCAAAGAAGATTGGGCGCACAAAAACACTCTACCTTCCTTTCAAAACCCCCTCCCTGTGTCTGTTGTGTTCGCCCGCACCCCAGGGCCCCCTCCCCGGGGCGTACAGCACTAATTTTTTTAAAAAAGTCTCACCCCAAAACTAAAAACTAAATTCTCTAATCACCTTGTTCTAAGGTTTCACAGCTAAAAGCATAGTTGTCTGGTGAAAAAAGAGAACTGTGTTCTGAGCTTAGTGAGCTGTATTGAAGAGATCTAGATACTCCCGTAGGGAAAATGATACCTGGTGCTGAACGGAAGTGTGTTCATGCAAAACAAGGTCATGGGGTTTTTTAGCCAAAGAAACCATAACATCACAGTCTGACGTCCATATCAGCTCACCCCCTCAAAATCTAAACTGATTTTTGGCCGCCAAAATGACGGAAGTGCCGAAAATGGCCGGGTGTAATAATTTTGCCAAATTCTCAACCCAAAAACCCTGCCGATTTTAACTTTGTCATTATAATCCCCATCCCCCACCCCGGGAAAATAGTCCAAGAGAAACCCTACTTCCCGACATATTTAAAAATGGGAAAAATCTGTCAGAGACCTTGTCCCCGGGCACATGCGCTGAACAGAGACAGGAGCGACAGCAGAGTGCAGAACCACCAGTTCACAACGTACAATAAGAACAGAACTGGTACAGTGCATAGATAAAAAGATAAATATCTGTTCTTAACACAAGTTTAGCTATGAAATTAATTACTTCAGCATGTGGGATAAGCATCTAAAATAAGACAAAAATGAAATGATGAAAATATGGGAATAGAGAAAGAAAATATATTTTAAGAAAAGAGAAACAAACTAAAGCATAAAGAATATAAAACCACACTAAGAAAAAAAAAGGAAAAAGAAAATAATCACAGGAAAATACTGGCAAGCACAGCTATACACCAAAAGCAAAACTAATCAATAATGGAACATAGTTTTAGTGAAAACCACGATGCACGCCTGCAAAATGCTTGGACGCACCCGACAGATTGACATAATGTGAACTCCTACTATGCAATAAATGCTCATATATGCGTTTCTTGAGGTTTCTCTTGGTGCAGCTCAGGTGAACGTACTTATGAGATAAGAGATTTTATAAATTGTAACACAAATTCAGTAGTTTGTCATAAAATGTACGATCTGCAACTTGATATATGTAGGCTGCACCAAGAGAAATCTCAAGAAACGCATATATGAGCATTTATTGCATAGTACGAGTTCACATTATGTCATCTGTCGGGTGTGTCCAAGCATTTTGCAGGCGTGCATCGTGGTGACGTTAGTTCTTTTCAATTTTTTGGTATTGAAAGAGTTAAAAATGATCTAAGAGGTGGCGATATCATGCAACGTTTATTTAAACGTGAAGTTCAATGGATTTATAGACTCAAAACATGTGTACCTTGGTGTTTGAATTTTAAGAACGATAGGTGGTGTTTCTATTAGTCTGTTTTTCTGGTTTATGTCATGTGATCTTATTTGCATATCTTGAATGGTTATGATATATAAATGTGGCACTTTCACAAGTAATTGTACTATGATTAAGAGCACTGCGTGCTCAAACGCGTCAATCATGACTGAGAAGCTTTTTTAAATGTTTTTTCAATAAAATTTATATTTCTTTTATACTTGGAGCTGGAGACATATCTTCATTAAAGGAGTGTTATCGTTTGAGCTGCTCGTGCTGTTCAGCTAATTTTTTCAGATTGAGTTTGAAATCCAGGGGCGAGTCTCTCCTCTCAGCAGGCGTGTCTCTCCTCCCAGGAGGCATGTCTCCCCTCACTGAAGAACTGTGACATCATCATTTTGTTTGAAGCAGGGGATGCAGAAGGTTTTCTGGATATAACAGCTCTGTAGCCTCCTCCATGCTTATGTCTGCAGCCTTAAGGCTCCAAACTCCAGCAAGCACCTGTCATATGTCTTAGTTTACACACAACTGAAAGCCAGCAGCTTTTACTTCTAGTGGTGTTCATCCAAATTGTACTGACAACAGGCAGAGATCTTTACTCAACTACAAATGTCATCTTCAAGTAAAGATCTCTGCTTGCTGTCAGTGACATGTGAGTGAAAACAATGGGGGGAGAAGCACTCAGCGTTGAGAGAAGACCCTGCTCAGCTTGTAACTAACTTCGACTGGTGGTGTAGTGGTAGAGCTTTTACAACGAAGGGGTTTGGAGTTCTAGTCCCTCACAGGGTATATTTTTTTCCCCCCTAAATTCTACACATATGTAGAGAGACGTAAAATATATATGTCAATCTCTATAATGATATATATACACATACATAGCTCCCCTATATCATGTCTCATCCCCCAGAGTATATGCATTGAATCACATATGTTGGAAGCGCTTGGTGTGACTGCGAGGATGAGACATGATATAGGGGAGCTTTGTGTGTGTATATGAATAAAATTATAGATGTCTACACATATATTTTCATATCTTTACATATGTGTACAATTTATAAAAGAAAAAAAAACTACTGATGGGGCTTGAACTCCTAACCTCTGTCTTGCAGAGCTGATCACCTAAGCACTGCACTATACAAGCAGCTTATACAGACACAGTGTTGAATCCTTATGTTATACACTACAGATGATGACGTCATAAGGAGGTGGGGCTTGCATTTGATCTGAGGAACAGAACGCCCTCTTTTCCAAGTAGCAGCTTAAAGGCAATGTGTCATCAAAAATGACTTATTTTTTAACTCACGTTTTTATGTTAAACACATTTTTTAAGAATTTTTGGTTATATTTATTTTTAATTTTCCATATCACTTTAAATATTTTTTAATAATTCTTAAGTCCTGCAGTTTTCACTTTGGCCACTAAGCCTAATAACAGTCTGACACTTCCTGCCCTATAGATAAAGATTTTCAGCAGTGTGTTCATTATTAACACAAGCAGGGTCAAACTGAAAGGAGACACCAGTGTGAATAGATAACACAGAATCCACCAGTCACAAGAGGAGATAGTCACAGCTCTCACCCCCCTCCTCCCTGCAGAGTGAATTCTTCCTAGGTCACACAGCATGACTAGAAAACTGTCCTATTGAAGTCTATGGGACAGAAACAGTATTAAGACTCCTATGTGCATGAAGCTGCTGTAAAGTATCTCTCTGACTGCTGTTAAAGCTGTGCAAACAAGGCTTAGTGGCCAAAGTGAAAACTGCAGGACTTAAGCATTATTAAAAAAATATTGAAAGTGATATGAAAAATTAAAAAGAAATATAACCAAAAATTCTTAATAAATGTGTTTGACATAAAAACGTGAGTTAAACAATAATTAATTTTTGATGACACATTCCCTTTAAGGACTGGATCTGTGAGGAGATGAATCAACCTCTTGGCAAAAGCCCCTTAAACAGCCAGTATTTTCCCAGATCATCACCCTAGAGCTGGGAGATGTACATAGAGCCAGCAGACCTTGGTTTCACTATCGATTTTAACAGCTCAGAGGGGAATAAACACAGAGTGTGCAGGTAGCCAATCACAGCACAGGGGGCGTGGCCGGGGAGTTTCCTGTCTAGGGGCGTATCCCAACAGGCTGAATGAAATGTCATCCAGCCAATCACAGTGCAGGGGGCGTGTCTAGGGTGCGGAAAACGAGCAGGGGGCGTTCCGACCAGCAACAGCAGAAATAGAACACAGATTTCGGCCTCGTTCACACGGCGTGTTTGGCCGCGGGTTCAGCTGCGGCATTAGCCGCGGTTCCCCCGGCCAAACCTCGTCCTACCCTCTCCGCAAACTCGCGTCACCTTACGCAGGTTTGCGGCCCGGGCGGTGGGCGTGGTCTCGGTGCGGGATGGGCGTGGTTTGGGGTGCGGCTTGTGCCGAGGGTTTGCCCCCATGCAATTTAATGGCAGGGGGCAAACTGTGGCGCGAGCCGCGTCCCAGCCGCGCATCACCCGCAGCAACACCCGCGCCGACGGCCGCGGCAGCACCGCCCGGCCGCCGCGCAGTACTCCCTGTCAGGAATTGACAGGAGAGTTCTTCACACGCGGAGTGTGAATATTAACGCGGTTTCCCATAGGAAACCATGTTAATAAACTAGGCGCGTTTTGGCCGCGGTTATGGCCGCGGAAGCTGCGTCGGAACCCGCGGCCATAACCACGGCCAAATCCGTCGTGTGAACGAGGCCTTACAGAGAAGCTCATATCTGCTAAACCAAGTTACAGAGGTAATGCAACCCAATTACAAAAGTGCTTATTATTATTGTCCCCATAATCTGAGACATGATCTTTGTAACGATTAAACCCCTTTAAGGAGAACATGCCGATTTGGCCCATTTTGTCCTTGGGCTTCCCCTTGAACCGCTTACTGGACTACACCCAGTTTTTCAACATACACCTAAGGTGGTGAGCGAAAAATACCAACCTGTTTGTTTAGATTGTTATCAATGTAGTAAATGAAGGAATGTATGGCAGATACATCAGCCTCCCAAATAGGTCATCAATGTATCTGCCATACCAATCCACACATTGACTAAACGGGTTGTCTGTAGAAAAGATAGTTCTTCCCACCATGACATAGTTAGGTTGGCTAGGGATGGTGAGTATTTTGCCCCATGGACATTCCCCTCAGTTGCAAGCAAATCTGGTTGTTGAACATAAAGTAATTGTGAGACATTAGAAAGTTAATAACTTCCATAGTGTAATGTTGTAAAGTAGTGGAGTAGTTGCTGTATTTATTCAAATGAAACTCAATAGCATGTAGTGCTAAATAATGAGGTATTCTTGTGTATAATGATTCCACATCACAAATGAGCCAACTAAATTTATTGTGCCATTTTTTGTTTTCTAATAAGATAAGGATATCTTTACTATCCTGTAGATAGCCCGGAACTCTCTGAACGATGTGCTGCAATAATGAGTCAATCCATTTGCACAATTTTTCAGAAAAGGATCCCAGGCCTGAAACAATGGGTCTCATTGGCGGAGTATGCACATTTTTATAGATCTTTGGTAACCCGTACAGAACTGGGATAACAGGGTTGTTAATTCTAACATAATCTGCCTGCTTACGACTGAGAACACGGATGTAAGGCCTTCCTCCACTAAATTGTGCAACTCTTTGTTAAATGTTTGTGTGGAGTCAGTTTGTAGTTTAGAATAAGTCAGATCATCAGAAAGTAAATTTTGTACAGAGCTGCATTTTTATTCATAACCACTACTGTGCCACCTTTGTCCGACATTTTAATTTCAACATCATTCATTCATTTTTAATTGCTTGAAAGCTGATCTTTGGGCGGAATTTAAATTAAAGGTGGAACCTTTGGTGGTCTTGTTGTACAGTGCTCTGAGATTACATTCATGAGGCAGGTGTATATGGCTAGTAATAGCAGGTAGTGTGGTATAGAGGGCCAGTTATAGCAGGTAGGATGGTATATAGCGCCAGTTATGATGGGTGTTCCCCCCATTAAAAAAAATAACTATAACACTCACCTCGCCTCTCCTTCCTTCCCACGGCGAACACCTATTTTCCAGAGCAGGCGCCATGACATCATCACATCATCACACCTCTCCAGGACGGCAGTTCCAACATCTACTAGGCCCCTATGCCTAGGCTTAGGGCCTAGTACAGGCAGCTGTGCGGTGATATCATTGGATCGCACCGCTACCTTCAGTGGGCTAAGTGGCCAGTATCAGTGTATACCAGCCACTTTGCTTCAGCCAATGCCTGCACCATGCAGGTGGTGTCTGTGAATGCTGTATCTCTGGGTCTATGTGACCCACTGATACAGCGTGTGGCAAGGAAGGCCTGTGGGTGACCCCTGTAGCTATGCCACTGCTTTCACTTTCCTTTCTCTTTTATTTTTTCCCATTCCTTCCCAAGCATACCTCAAAACTCCCCAAGGCTTGGCTTTAAAGAAGTTGAAGAAGATTCTGGAGTGATTGACACAGTCCTTTTACCCCACAGAACACTTTGGGTGTAATTTGGCAAAGACAGTTGCAACATGCAAGCCCAAGGGTAGCAACAAACTGGAGGAATATGAGGAATGGACTAAGATTCCTGGCAGAAGTTGGTCTCTGGCTGTGCATCACATTTGCATACTTCTGAGATTATAGATAGCATTTAAAGTGGCATTTCTCGTTGGCTTTGAAACAAAATGCTAAAATTGATTGTTTTTTGTAAATACCAAATACCTGAAAGTTAGTACATTTTACAAATAAACCTAATTTACAATGGGTGTACTCGTGATATGGATATTAATTCTTTCATAAATTCTATAGTTCCGTAATACAGGCTTAAAGGAGTTGTCTCCCTACAGAGTTTCATAGGATGCATGACTGAAATACTCTGCCACTTCCTGGTTCAGACTGACTAATTTGCATACAGCTCCATGCTGTATTCAAGGTCTGTGTTTTCAATTGCTAATTAGCTCAGATTAGCTCAGTAGCTTCTGAAACTGCTAGCAGAAGGTTTTATCTGATGCCTCAAACAAAAGCCCTAATTACAGTGCTGTTTACTTTAGATAAATCAAGCTTTTTACTGTCTAGCAGCACAGAGGCTGCCAAGACCTGTGTGATGACTTCACTCACTGCTATCACATAGAACAAACAGCAGGGGGGAGAGCTGTACACAGGTCTGTTACTGAGGGAACTGAAATAGCCAGGGAGGTGATTAATTCACTTGTATCTCCTTAAGGAAAACAGATGAACAAAGCAATATATTCAGAAACTGCCTTTATTTTGTGTTCCCTACAATTTGAAAGCTATTCTTTGTAGCGAGACAACCCCTTTAAAGTTTGCAGTTTCTCTACTGATTGTTATTTGTCCATGAAGCTTCTGTCCTTGTATTGTTGTGATAGAATTGCAGACATAGTCTCCTTAAATATCAACAATTGTTCCGTTGTTTTGAGTTGTGAAGGACATATCCTATTGCCTGGTGTAGATGTTCAGAATAAAGGTTAAACACTAGCAGTGTTATTCTGTCATGCACAGTAGAACCACTGACCTTTAGATATGTCAAAATCATTATGTCATGCATACTAACACATACTAACCAGAGCTTAAGAATAATTACAATAAAAAGAGGTGTAGCTAAAAAGATGATTATACTGTATTATCCAATAAAGATATATCTGTTTTGCATAAACAATAGTCCTACCACTGAAAGTTTATAAAAACACTTGCCAAAACTTTTAATAAGGAGAAAGGATGTACCAACATTTTGGAAATGTCTCTTGTTCTTTCGACATTGTACGTACATACAAATTTTTAATTTGGACACTGCACAAACAAATCTGGGAGATATTTACAATGTCTGGGATATATTTTAGTCTCCATATCAGATAATGTGGACACCGCACAAACAAAGCTGGGAGATATTTTAGTCTCCATATCACTAGTAAGACAGGAAAATAACCATTCCTGCTGCTCAGTACATCAAGGTGGTGTCTTGTAGTGCAGCCCAGCAGTTCATGCATCCTCAGATAAAAAGGTACACAGAAAGTGTAAATACTGCATATTTACATAGAGCAGAATCAAACAACATAAATGAACAAATCTTAAAAGTAATATGAACATGTTTCTTCTAGGTAAAGCAGGGGATATTGTTTACCCCTATAACAAGTACGTATTACTAAAAACAGAGGTTACTCTGAAGGTTTTACATAAGGCTTCCTGTGTGAATAAACCTCTCTTCTCATATACTGTGCCTTTTTATGTAGCAAGTCTGTTATTTGAGTAATCAACACAAAATGTTTGCACAAAAGATTGCTAACCAGAGGACAGTATAATTTTATATTCCATCTTATCTCCTGATGTTGCCTAATGTGGCACTAATGCTCCCAGCCGACGATCTGATAAAAAATATAGGTAAACAGAAAATTCTACATAGAGTTAGCTAGAGTGCATTTAAATGGGTGCAAATTATTCTAAATGTGGCTAAGTAGTTAGCTATTAAAATGCAATTCCCTATATGCAGCACTAAATATGCAGCAAGTTTATTGTACAACACAAACAGAAGAAAAACGCAAGCTGGTACAACAATGGACATATCCATGGTAGAAAAATAATATCTCTTCTAAAAGCATGTCAAATACAAACATACAGAGATTTTTCTTTATTAAAACCCATATCTTGACAATATGCAAAGAATCACATTATATGGGTAGAGCTGCATTAAAAGAACAATATCTCCAGGAAGTGGCATAGTTTATTAGGATATGTAAAAAAGAAAGAATCATTGTGGTGATTAAAGAGTTATCCCCATCACACTGATTAGCTTCAAACATGTAGGCAAAGGTAAATAAAGATTATTACCAACTACATAGCTGTTTCAATTTGATACATTTCAGAGTTGGAGCAGTTATTATCTCCTGCTTGTTTACACAAACTTCTTTAGTTATCGACCCCCTCTATCTGCTCTAACAGCTATGTCTTATTAGCAGGACAGAAAGAAAAAGATGAAAAAGACACATAAAATGGCACACAACCACCAAATATGTTTAAAAATTTACCATCTTTATTAGAAACAAAAACACTACAAAAGATTAAAACCATTAACCCCTTAACGACCTTGGGCGTATCAGTACGTCCCAGGGCCGCTAAGGGGCTTTGCAGGGGGATCGCTCCGCGACCCCCCCGCACAGCCGCAGGGTGTTAGCTGCAAATCGCCGCTAACACCCGGCAGTAACAGCGCCGGCAGGTGGCTCCGCCCGCTGCCGCTGTTTTACCCATCGGGCGCCGCGGCTAAGATGGCCGCGGCATCTGAATTAACGCCAATCGGTGCCTTGCACAGCTCAGTGCGGTGATCGGCATAAGCGCAGCTATGCTGCGCCTATCCGATCACCGGGCATTGTGGTGGGGAGCCTTGTGAAGGCTCCCGTCACTTACCCTGGCCGGTTTGCCCCACTTCCGTCCGCAGACAGGAAGTGAGGAAACCGCCATCTTTGTACACCCTAATGCATTGCCTATGCAATGCATAGGTTGTATTAACAATCGCGCCACCTAGTGGTCAAGTTACCACAGGTGGCCTCAATGTACAGTAAAAAAAAAAAAAAAAAAAGTTTTAAAGTACAAAAAAAGAAAGTATTAAAAGTTCAAATCACCCCCCTTTCCCATTTTACAAATAAAATCATTAAAATAATAAAAAAGTTACACATATTTGGTAATGCCGCGTCCGAAAAAGTCCGATCTATAAAAATATAACATCATTTATCCCGTACGCTGAACACCGTAGAAGAAAAAAATTCCAAACGCCAAAATTGCGTTTTTTGGTCATTTTACGTCACTCAAAAAATGGAATAAAATTATCAAAAAAGTCGCATGCATTCCAATCTTCTAGCGATAAAAAGAACACTTCAGCCTGCAAAAAATTCCCCCTCACTGAAGTCCGTAGGTGTTAGTACAAAAAAGTTATTAGTCGCACAAAATTGCGCCATGGCGCAAATTTCAAAAATAGAAAATGTTTGGAATTTTTTTACGGTACCAAAACATAACGGAAACCCTACATGTTTGGTATTGCCGGATGCGTAACAACCTAAGGAATACAGATAACACATTATATTTATCGAAGATTGAACGCTGTAAAAGCAAAATCCCCGCAAACATGGCGAAAATACTTTTTTTTTCACAATTTGTCCCACTTGGAATTTTTTTGCGGTTTCTGAGTATATTCTATATTATAGTGAATAACACCATTAGAAAGTACATCTTGTCCCGCAAAATAAAAGCCCTCATGTGTCTATGTAGGTGGAAAAATAAAGAAGTTATGGCTCTGGGAAGGCGAGGAGGGAAAAACGAACGTGTCACCCAAAAAAAACGCCGGGTACTTAAGGGGTTAAAAAGGCCAAGGTCATAAAAAATAATGTTTAACCTCTTGACCCATCATGACGTTCCTGTACATCATGGTACAGTACCTGTTAATGCATCATAATGCACAGGCACATCATGGTTATCGGGTGGACACAGGATAGCAGAAGCCACGAAGCAGAGCCTGACAGAATGATTAACAGTTGGTATACTACACTGCAGAATGTATTATACCTATGTTATAACAGTGATCTAATGATGGCTGAGTATAGTCCCATAGCGGGAAAAGTTGAAAAAAATAAATAAAAAAAGAATACAATAAAACTAGCACACTACACTTTACCAACTACAAATACCAATCAACCCAAAAAAAGATAAAACATAAAAAAGTGCACATATTTGGTATCACGTGTGCATAACAACCTATCCTATAAATCTTTCATGTTATTATACCCTTAAGGTGAATGCCGTAAAACAAAAATAAAGAAAAAAATGGCAGAATTGCAAGTTTTGTCTATCCCGCTGCCCATAAAATGGAATAAAGAGAGATCAAAAAGTCATATAAATGCCAAAGTGGTATCAGTGAAAACTTCATCTTTGAACATGTTTTTTTTTTTTTATTGATGAAAAAAAAAAAAGAGAATGCATACATACGAACAAAGTGAATGTATATAAGGCACAAATAACTATACATGAGCTATGCAAACATCAAATGCTCTTCACAAAACTTGTAACTGCAAGCAAACAAGAAATGAACAGTAAGGAACAATTAGTCCGTCTAGGGGTGAACAGCAACGGCACCCCAAATCAGACCATAAAAAGACAACAACATAGAGTGACACGCGAAAAAAGGGAGGGCAAAAGGAAAACTCCACAGGAGGACAATGCACATAACAGGGGTATGTAGCTCTGGTTAATTAGAGTGAATAATATTTAGAGGACATCCAAGTTGTCCAAAGTTTATGCTTTTTAAGACACATATAAGGTGGGTCACTGAGTCGCAACCCATAGGCACAATTATAATTAACACGCCTCTTAATTTCTACCACAGTAGGAATTTTAGGGTCTTTCCAAACTTGCGCAATCGCAGTGCGAGTGGCCAAAAGAACATGAAAAACAACTGTACGGAATGGGGGAGGTATGTCAGACAATCCAATGTCTAGAACTGCAAGGTGAGGGGTTAATGTAAAGTGAAGCTCCGTAATCTCGAATAAGAGTGCAGCTATTGCATCCCACAGTTTCCTAATTTAAGGAAAACTTCATCTTGTCCCACAAATAAAAAGTCCTTACACAATTCTGTATACGGAAAAATAAAGAAGCTATGGCTATCAGAATGGAGCAATATATAAATATTGTTTTACATAATAAAAACATGTTTATTTTTTTTAAACTGCTATAACAGAAAATACTATATAAATTGGGTATCACCACAGTTGTATCTTCCAGCATAGTAAAACTAACATGTTGCGTGTACTGCATGGTGAGCGTTGTAAAAAAAACACTATCAGGATTGCCATATTTTCTTCATCCTGCCTCCCAAAAATGATACCAATTAAAACATCAACTCAACCCGGGATAACAAGCCCCTTTGAATGTGTGATCTTATCTTACTTAAAACTTAGTGTTACTTACCCATAACCAACCTTGAATCATTTTGTCAGGTCTGCAGAGCACGCTTATGTGTAGTTACATCAAAGATGATATTGCCACTCAGCAGCTAACAATGTATTGACAGTATGTAAGTTTTTCTCTCTCACTGGAAGCTTTCTATCATTACAAAAACAGCCCTGCTAGATCACTGTTTATCACATATCCTCCATCAGAAATGTCAGTAGACCTGCCCATAGCCTTTTACTTTTCTTTGACATAACCATATTGTTGCAGGATGAGCCGACATTTTTAATAGTACAATTTAATGTATCTTGTAACATAGGGGATGAAATGTGTAAAAAAAAAAAAGCCCAGTTGCTCCATTGTAATTTACATTTTGTTTATTTAGGAACCATCATGCAGTAGAAATGACAAGAAAATCTTATTCTGGAGATAGCTAGCTAAAGTGTTTGAGAAGCCGTAACCTGACCCACCAATAGAGCATGAACTCTAAATACAGACCTGCAGATAGGTAGACATCATTTTATGTAGGAATACCACAATTGAGCAGGTAGCCCCCCTCACAAATTAGTTAGGCACATAGACAGTAGACCCATGCTATTAGTTAGGCCCCCTATTCGGGGTATAGGTAAATAGATTCCCCCATTAGTTAGGTACAGGAACAGAAAGGTGGGGCCACCGGTAGTGGTAAGGAGAAAAAAACAAGGTACTCCTAGCCTCGTTGTGCGGTATCCAAATTAAAATGAACTCAGAAGAGTATGTGCACATACAAGAGACATCTCCAAAATGTCAGTGCAGTTTTTCTCCTTTATTTAAAGTTTTGCAAGAGTTTTTGTAACCTCTGTTTTTAGGAGTATCTTATGCAGATTGACAGTATAGCTTTATTGGACAACCAATATAAACAATATTTAAGTAACACCTTTTCATTATTAAGCAATTCTATAAGTGATTAATTTGTTAACAAAGATACACCCTTAATTATTCTTAAAGTTTTCAGTTAGTACACATGACAGAGTCTGACAGAATAAGTCTTTATATTATAATATGGCTGAATATGGCAGTGGTTATTGCGCATGACAGAAATATGTGATTATCTATAACCTTTCGCCTATTTCTAGCTTCTAGCTCCAAGATGGCTGTTCGATGTGGCCTTGAGGAAGCAATGATAACTATAACCGTGCAGCATTTATTTACAACTTTTGAGACAGAAAGTCTGAAACTAAGGAAAACCAGATATAGTGTGTGTGGGGAGGATGGGGTATGGAACAGAAAATGAATTGTAGTTATCAACAAAAAGGAGAAAAAGGAACTGCATATGGAGATGGGAAACTGATTGTCGGCCATCTTGTCTGCATTTAAATCTGCAAACTTCAATCATCCATGTACAGGCAGTCCTCTACTTACATCGTTCCGACTTACATACATCCCCTAGTTACAAACGGAGACTTATGGGGCGTGGCTGACATTTAACACTGTCATGCCCCATGATAACCAAGTGCCAGCATGCCACAGCTGCACTTTGGATACAAAACATTTGGTGAAATCTTCTATAAAAGGCCACAGACAGCAAAACAAATGTAAAAACCCTTCCCTGCACTATCCAAAACTAAAAAAAAAAAAAAAGGAATTGCATTTAATAAATATACCTGTTCCGACTTACATACAATTTCAACTTAAGAACAAACCTACAGTCCCTATCCCGTTTGTAACCTGGGGACTGCCTGTATTCTATAGATACTATGAGAATATTTTTTTTATATTGATAACAGTAGGTAAGGCCTCAGCTAAGTAGATAAGCAAGGCCTCAGCTAGGTGGATAGGTAGGTAGACAAGGCTTCAGATAGGAAGGCAAGGCACTTGGTAGGTGTAGATGTAGGCAGACAAGACCCCAGGTAGGTAGGGAAGCAAAAACGGCTCCAGGTAAGTTTTAAGGTAGGTATTCAGGCAGGGCAACATATAGATAGGTAGGTAAGCAGCAAGGCCCCAGGTAAGGTAGATAGACAGGCAAAGGCAGCTTGACATTGCAGACAAGGCAGTGGACTGTGAGCCGAAGTGTGTGATGTAGAGCCTGAGAAATGCTGCACAATTATTTATTGTTGACCCCTGAAGAATCTGTCAGTGTAGAAGCGATATGTACAGGTTTTTTTTTTATTTTTCACATACAGGATTTGTTTTCATTATTTACATCTGTCGTTTTTGTGCCTACTTTATATTTTGTGTTCCATATTTTATTTTGCTTCATGTGAGGTAACTGGTAACAGGCGGTAATTTGTTTGGTTTTCCTACTTTACAAACCACTTGGTTCTATTGCTACACTGTGTCCTCTTCATGGTGGGCAAGTCTGAGTTTTCATGAAGGACACAGACAAGTCATTGTGGTATTAACCTCTTCCTGCTGCAACCAATTATTTTGTTGTATTCTTTTTTGTCACTCCACTCTTTTCGGGAGCTATAGCTTTTTTATTTTTCCATAAAAAAAGTCATATGAGTTTTTGTTTACTGCAGGATAAGATGTACTTTTTATTGGTGCTATTGACCTTCCATATGTTGTACTAGGAAATTAGTGTGAGGTATAATGTCAAAAAAAGGTAATTGCACTATGTTTGAGTAGAGTTTCTGTTATGTTCTAGTATTTAAAAAAAAAAATCCCTTTTTTAAAAATTTGCACTATGATCTTCTATGTCTTCTATGGTGTTGACTTTCATGGTTGCGATGATACCAATGTGTTCATTTTTTGATTTGTCAAATTACAAAAAGAGGGTGTTTTGAACTTTTAATTTTTTTTCTTTATAAAACTTTTTTCATTATTTTACATTTTTTCAAACATTTATTCATTTTTAAATATGTATTTTTTAAATTTATTTTTTTTTATTGTAATTGTACTTGTCGTTCCACTACGTCATTTGACCCAAGGGGTTATTTTTTTTCCCCTTATACTAATATATACATTTTAAGGTAGGCAGGCATACTTTTAAAAAAAATTTTGGGTCAAAGCACTCTCCTGTTTAACCCTGTTGCATTGTGTACACCCCCTAGAACTGCCAGGCCCCCCAAATTTGTTTGGGGTGGTGAGAGATCGGGCAAAGGAATGGTGCGAAGCACTGTTCTTCATCCATTTAGATGAACCAAAATTGCTGTGGTGTCTAAATAGTTAAACAACTTGACACTCCTCCCTAATCACAAATTAAGCCCTCCTAATCCAAATTTGGGGTGGACAAAAAAGCGTAAATGTCATTTAAAAATCAAGCTAAGGGGCGCTTTTCGGGGTGGAAAAAATGAGGCCAAAAAAAGATAATAGATGAACGTTCAAAAAACAAAATAAAAACTTTGGGTGAAAGGCTTACTAGCCCAAAAGTGTGCGCACCCCCGTTTTGTGGGTGAGTATAGAGATCTTCATTTGATGCCTATAAACAGCTAGTGATGAGGCTTTTTCATTGATGTGTGATCTGCTGTTTTTTCAGGTTGATGTGTTTATTACAATAATGGTAAGCATGGGTGAGGTCTTGTTATTATAAAAGTGATATAATGGGAATTGTTTTATGATTGGGACCCTTTTTAGGGATAGAAAGAGTGATTTTATATCAGCCATAGGTGATGAATTGTGAATGGATCAATTAACTGATGAATCGAAGATTTATCAGATATATCATATCAACCAAAAACAAAAAAAAAAAAGATAAATCAATGATCAAAAGCAAATAAGCACAAGTCTGTTGTTGGGTACACTACCTAGGGTAAACTATATGCTTTCCACCATATTCCAATTATGCTGTTCACCTCCTGAGTGGATACTTGAGGTATTTTTTCCTCTTTTACGCTTACATTGATGCATCTAACTGATGGGTTCATCATTCATTTGCCTGTTAGTATTCTTTGTCCTTAGGCCATTTTTTTTTAGTCACCTAAGGAGTGCCAGACAGACACAGAATCATGTTGGGACAGGACTTAGTGCTCTATTTTGGACTATAATAGGGATTAGAGTGTGCAGGGATTAGGATGGAGACGGGGTCGCCCTTATTAGGACAGGTGCTCTGTTGGATAGGCCATTAGGGGCATTCTTAGGTCAAGTAGGGTCATATCAGGGCATGTAACCATCTTGTACCTGTTCCCATCCAGAGCCTTTCCTACCCTACGCTGAACTCCATGGGAGCGTCTTCACCTCTGCATCACCATACCACGATAGGACGTCTTTCTTTATTGAATTGATATTTGTATCCACATTTTTTAGTGCTGTGGTGTTTGGTATTCTCAGTAAGTTATGTGTTAAAGCGCTTACTTACTTTTTGGATTTTCTGAGATAGATATAACCATATCATATCTATAACCATATCTATAACAATATAACCATATCTAAAACATGTTATATATATTTCTCAATAGGGCATTCTACATTTGTCTGTGTTGTATATTTTCTCGTGATTTATACACCATATTTTTCGGACTATAAGGCGCACCGGATTATAATGCGCTTTATCAATGAGCGCCGGTTAAGTCTTCTTTATTCATATATAAGGCGCACCGGATTATAAGGCGCGGAACATTAAATGAAACAAAGTGTCAGGAATCTCCTGCTATGACTTGGAACTTGTTTACTGTGGTTGCCCTTAAGTTTGCCCTCAGTCAAGATGGTGGATCGTGTCTCAGCTGGGTGCCATCTTGTTTCCTGTTTCCTGTTTGTCAGCATATATAAACTCCTCAAGCCTGTTGCTCATTGCTTGAGGATTATGTTTTAAGCTCCTGCTGTGCAGTCCTCTAGCCTGGACCTTGCATTCCCGTTAGTTCCTCACCTTTGCGGGTTTTCCCTGCAAACTTCTAATACCTACGTGTCATTCAAAATGTGCTCCTCCTGACTTTGCCTAGGATCCAGTCTACATCTCTGCTGCCTCCTGGTCCAGTCTGCATTGGCCTTCGCTGTGTTCAAGCCAGTCCTAGCCATTGGATTCCAGCTGTATCCACTAGTATCGTGACAGGATACTCAAGCCACAAAATGGAGTCCGCTGGGGCTGGAAGTCCGGAAGCTCGCATCAAACAGCTCCAGACTGCTATGGCTAACATTCGCACCGAAATGCACGCATTGAAATTCAAATGTGACGCTTATGAAGGCCAGACTGGCCATAATATCCAAGTGTATGGACAAGCGATTCAGTAACTACGTAAAGGGTTTGCACGCTTTTATCCGATCCGGAGGGGTCCACCTGGAGAGTCAAGCCTTCTGGACCACCCACTTGGGTGCCTGTCATGAGCCCGAAATTGCCACCCTTCAGATTCGGCGGGAGATCGCGACAAATTCCGGGGTTTCCTCAATCAATGTAGGCTATACTTCGACGCAAACCCTGCGCAATTCCTACCGACAGATCGAAGGTCCTGTGAAATCATTATGCTGCTGACACACAAAGCCATTGCCTGGGCTAGCCCTTTAATTGAAACTCAAGACGCCCGGGCTGAATCACCTGGAAGAGTTCATCGACGCAATGAGTCAGATGTTTGACGATCCCAATTCGCGGTGCTATTTGCTGAAGCTGCAATACTATCCTTGCGCCAAGGCAAACGCCAGTTGCTGAGTATGCATGGAGTTCAAGAGGGGGGCAGTCGACCCCAACGGGAATGACGCAGCGAAATTGTCTTTTTTTAGGAAAGGACTATGCAGTGCAGTAAAGGATGAACTTGCCCGTGCAGAGGCCCCTTTAGGTTTGGATGCCTTCATTAATCACTCCCATCCGAATCGATACCCGACTGTCTGAATGACGACAGGAGAGGTGGGCTACTCTAATTTTGAACCAAGCAGTCCTCGCGGTCCCTGTCAGCTTTCCCAAGGCACCTCAAGGGAAGATCCACAGAGAGTCAGGAATTGACCCTATGCAAGTCGATTCCATATTAAAGCGGAGGGCACGGAAAGAAGGGAGCATGGGCTCCGGGAAAGCCTATGCTTCTTTTGTGGAAAGTCTGACCACTTTTTATCAATTTGCCCTAGCCGTCCACGGAGATTGGTGGCAGCCATCATGGATCCTGACTCCTCAGATGAAGAATCCATTTGCTTCAGAGCCCGAGTTATCTGAAAGAGCAGTTGTCCATTCCATCTCATCAGTGGCACCTCATATTAAGAAAGAGAACAAAGACTTCATTGTTTTCCTTCCCATCAAGTTCCTGGTTAACTCTCAATGGGTATCTACCTCAGCTATGGTAGACTCGGGGGCCCGTGTGGCAATTTCAGGACCTGTCCTTTGCTCAGAAGCATGGGGTTAAGATCCAGAAGAAACTCTCGCCTGTTGGTAATGGAAAACTGTAGATGGATCTCCACTGAACTCAGGACCATGGACCAAGAGACAGAACCACTCGAGATCATTATAACATCCCATCATCGTGAAGTCCTGTCTTTCCTACTGATCTCTTCTCCACACTTCCCTGTCATCCTAGGCCTACCGTGGCTGCAAGCACAGAACCCAGTTATCAACTGGGAAACCAAGGAGATAAGCTTCCCAGAAGGGGATGTCCTTTCCTCAGCTCACTCTGAACAAGGCCCCGAAGATCCAGCTCAAGACAACAAAATATTAGAGCTACCCTCGGAATAAGGGAATTTGCAGACGTCTGCAGCAAACAAAATGCAGCCCAGCTCCACCCCACATCGACCCTATGATTCCCCCATAGACTTGCCCCCCAGGTGCACCTATACCTCTCGGAAACATCTACCCTTTGGCAGGTTCCTGATTAAAAGCCCTCAAGGATTACATAGAAAAAAATCTGGCTAAGGGGTTCATCCGCCCATCTTCCCACCAGCGGGGGTCCCATATTCTTTGTTAAAAAAGAAGGACGGTTCCTTAAGACCTTGTATTGATTACAGAGAACTTAACAAATTCCATCAAAAACCGTTATCCTCTACCATTGATCCCTGAGCTAACTGGAGAGAGTACGACATGCGAAGATTTTTTCCAAATTAATCTTCGAGGCGCCTATAACTTGGTCCGTATCAGATCTGAGATGAATGGAAGACGGCTTTTAGGTCACGTTACGGACACTTTGAATATTGTGTTATGCCTTTTGGCCTTTGTAATGCCCCTGCCACCTTTTCAAAAATCTCGTCAATGAACATCTTCAGAGACCTCTTGGACCAGTTCATTGTCATCTATCTGGACGATATCCTGTTTTTCCCTCCAACTCAATGGATGAACACCAGAGACATGTCAAGCTTGTTCTGGAGAGGCTAAGAGAGACCCAACTCTACATTAAGATTGAAATGGAATTTCATCAGACCAAGATCCAATTCCTTGGTTATATAATTTCACCTCATGGTCTACAGATGGACTCTAGTAAAATCAAAGCAATAATAGACTGGCCACCCCCAGAAACATAAAAAGATTCAAACGTTTCATAGTTTGCCCAAACTTCTATAGACGTTTCATCAAGAATTTCTCGGAAATAATTTCTCCCATCACACAGTTGACTAAGAAGAAAAATGCTTTTGTTTGGTCTCCTCAAGCACAAGAATCCTTCTCTCTTCTAAAGTGCAAGTTCACTACAGCCCCTGTATTAGTTCATCCTGACCCAGAACTCGCCTTCATTGTGGAAGTGGATGCTTCAGACTGTGCTGTAGGGCTATTGTCTCAGAGAACAAAGGAGACAAGAGTTTATTACATCCTTGTGCATTTTTCTCCCGACGTTTATCATCTGCTGAGAAGAATTATGATGTGGGGAATAAAAGAAAGTTAGCTATTGTTGCAGCCTTTAAGGAATGGAGACATTTAAACTTCAAGGAACCTCACAGCAAATAAAAATTTTGCTTACTGATCACCGTAATCTGGAATTCGTTAGATCGGCCCAAGTGTCTATCTCCTCGCCAAGCTCGTTGGAGTATTTTCTTAAAACCCAAATTTAACTTTTTAATCTCGTACAGGCCCTGGGATCCCGTAATGGCAAGGCGGATGCCTATTAAGAATGTTCTCCAAGGAAATTTAACTCCTACTATTCCGCCTAAGACCATTGTTCCTGAATTCTAATGTGGTGGGGAGTAATCCATAATAAAGACTTGCTTAAAGAATAAGAGAGGCCTATGACACCGACTCCCTACTGTCCCAACCTCCTGATGATGTACAATTGGTACTTAAAACAAGATGTGGGACCCATAAGCACAGCTCTATATACCCGAAACAGTGAGACTGAAGATTCTGAGGCTAGCCCATGATTCCAAGATTGCCGGTCACAAAGGAGTGCAGAAAACGCAGAATTTTTATCCCGTTCTTCTGGTGGCCCCAATTATCTACAGGATGTGAAAAAGTATGTAGCAAACTTGTGACAATTGTGGGTAGATGCAAGACTCCACGTTCTTCACCCTCGGGCCTACTACAGCCTTTGCCGGTCCCCTCTCAGCCCTGGGGGTTTAGATTTCCATGGACTTCGTCGTGGATCTACCTACCTCTAAGGGGAAAAAATTACTATTCATCGTGGTTAAATTGACCGGCTCACCAAGGCTGCACATTCATCCCATGTACGGTCTACCCTCTGCTAAGACACTGCGGATCTCATATTCAAATGTGTTTCGCCTTCATGGAGTCCCTGATGAGGTTGTCTCGGATCGTGGGGTGCAATTTACATCCAAAATTTTTGGGGGAGTTTTTGCTCAGCACTGGACATCGATATCAATTATCAACCGCCTTCCACCCACAAATCTAATGGACAGACTGAACGCACCCAAAACAGACCCTGGAACAGTAAACCCGCGATGCTATATTTGCACCTACAAGATGACTGGGTTGATCTGCTTCCTGTGGCTGAATTTTCGTACAACAATTCCCAAAATGCCTCCACCCCAAAAAGACTCCCTTCTTTGCAAATTTGGGATACCATCCAAGTATTCCCTTTCCCAAATTCCCTGCTGTTCCAACATATTCCAGCTGCTGCAGAAAGGTCTCTGTATTACAGCAAAAATTTACAACTACTAAAGGAAACGCTAGAGAGGGCTCAAGAAAACTACAAGAAGATGGCAGATAGACGTCGTAGGCCAGCACCAACTTTTAAAGGTGGGGGATAAGGTATTTGGGTTTCTACCAGAAATTTGAAACTTAGAGTTCCTTCACCAAAAATTTGGACAGAAATTTGTTGGGGCCCTTATAGGATTATCAAGATAATTAGTCCAGTAGCTGTTCGGGCTCAAGCTCCCATCATCTATGAAGATCCATCCTGTGTTCCATGTGTCTCTACTAAAGCCTTTCTGTGCCCAAACCCTTTCCGGGACGTGTTACTCCTCCTCCTGATGCAGTGGAGATTGATGGGCAAGAACAGTTTGTTGTGGAGCAAATTCTAGACTCAAGAATTTTCAGAAACCAGCTACAATACCTCATTAAGTGGCAAGGTTATGGGCCCGAAGAAAATTCGTGGGAACCAGTGAGTAACACAATGCTCCTAGACTGATAAAACAATTTCATCAGAGACATCCGGAGAGACCGAGTCAGGTATCGTCCAGAGGCCGCTGTTGATGTGGGAGTAATGTCAGGACTCTCTTGCTATGACTTGAAACTTGTTTACTGTGGTTGCCCTTAAGTTTGCCCTCAGTCAAGATGGTGGTCGTGTCTCAGCTGGGTGCCATCTTGTTTCCTGGGTTTTCCCGTTTGTCAGCCTATATAAACTCCTCAAGCCTGTTACTCATTGCTTGAGTATTGTGTTTAAGCTCCTGCTGTGCAGTCCTCTAGCCTGGAACTTGCATTCCCGTTAGTTCCTCACCTTTGCGGTTTACCCTGCAAACTTCTAATACCTACGTGTCATTCAACTGTGCCCTCCTGACTTTTCCTAGGAACCAGTCTACATCTCTGCTGCCTCCTGTTCCAGTCTGCATTGGCCTTCGCTGTGTTCAAGCCAGTCCTAGCCATTGGATTCCAGCTGTATCCACTAGTATCGTGACACAAAGCTCAGACCGCAAGCCGAGCTTCATTCAACACTTTCACAATAACGCTCAACTTGTAAAGTTGTAACAAAAGTCAATACATGTACATATTTCCGTGACATAATACGGTCGGATTTACAATGGTCCTGCCACCCCATGTAAAGAATGGGGAGTGTAATTCCGTCGCAATATACGTGCCACAGTTAGTGACACTTATTTGCAACTGATTTCGGAACGTATTTACGTTGGAAATCCGATGTAATCATT